>JACCPG010000186.1:0-14310 GCA_016069955.1 Drepana arcuata
CCTACTATTATAATAAATGCGTAAGTAACTCTGTCTGTCTGTCTGTTACCTTTTCACGCCTAAACTACTGAACCGATTTAAATGAAATTTGGTACAGATATAGCCTAGAGCTTGAGGAAGGACATAGGCTACTTTTTAATGCGAAAAAGGTTGTAAAGGGTTGAAATAGGGGATTCAAGTTTGTATGGAAGTTTCGTCATTTTTGTAGCTAGAAGCTTGAAACTTATTTTTTAGGCTCTTGATTACATATAAATTAATATTACATTCAAAGTTTGTAAAAATGTTACCTTTAAGGGGGTAAAAAAAAATGCTGCTTAATATCAGTTTTCCGCGCGGACGAAGTCGCGGGCACAGCTAGTTAAACATAATTATACTAACGTGTTAGCATGATCTACGCGTATCTGCATGTCGTTATGACGCACGCAGTCCACCAGCAGCCTCTCGAGATGGAAGAAGTCATCTGTGGCAGCCAGCTCCAGGAGTCGGGAGAATTGCACGCACGCATAG
Source organism: Drepana arcuata (assembly GCA_016069955.1). Lineage (NCBI taxonomy): Eukaryota > Metazoa > Arthropoda > Insecta > Lepidoptera > Drepanidae > Drepana > Drepana arcuata. The sequence continues at coordinate 508 of JACCPG010000186.1, forward strand.
CACTGGGCCACTTGGCGTATGAGACGCACTAATGCCACGTCGCTAAGCGCGGTCGTGTACTGAGCGAGAGGAGAGTCTAGAAAAAAAGAGAAATAGTTATCTCCAATGCGTGTGGAAGATGCAGAAGAATAGCACGTTCCAACTACTAAGACCAAATCGTTGGAACAATCAAAGATCGAACGTGAAGAGTACTTGGCGAGAATGCATGAAGAGACTGGTGAATTTGGATGAAACAATAGAAGTATGTACGTCTAGAGCGAAGAATAGAGTTCTGGCTATTCTTGCTCTCCGTTAGAGATTCTTGGTGACGATATCACGTATGAGATCTTCACCAAGTCATTCATGTAATTTTTTTTAATAATATTATTATTATTATAATTACATATAAATAATAAGATAGAAGTATGTTTGCACTATCAAAACAACTTTGTTCGTTTGTGTTAACTGTGCAGGCATAAATTAACACAGACTTTCAATGACAGGTGGACAGCCTGTCGCGTCTAGCCCACAGCTATGCTTTACCTCCGAGGCCTACCACGTGGTAACTATGGCAGAGTTATACATGGGATTTATTTCGGAGGAAAGTTTTTTAATATAGCATTACTATACAGGGTGTTAAGACCACAAGAATAAACACTTCTTGAAAAAATATCTAACAGACGGTGAAAACAGTACCAAAATTAGTGTAGTTCTTTACTCTAGAGTGTTAAGAAAAGAATGTGCCTAATGGTTAGGGTATGTACCAAGTAAATTTACCTTTGGCATTTATTTATTTCAATCATATTATGTAGGTTTCCACGCGAAGTTTACCTTCACCGTTAAGTTCATGGTTTCATTAATTACTCTACCACCGGGGTTTGAACTGGCAATCTTTGCTTCGCCGATTACTCATACCACTCGGCCACCACTACTCTCGAAAATAACTAAAACTTGAGTGATGCTCACTTGGCTCCTCTTGCAGTGCCTTCACGACAGTCTGCACATTGTGGCAGATGGCGAGGGGGTCGAACTCCACTTCCAACCAGGAGTACAGCTGTTGCAGCTGCGGCGACGCCAGCGCCACCACGTTCAAGCGGACCACATCTGAAATAGGTATTGGATTGAATAGTGATTCTCGAACAAATGCAGTAGGTTTAAAGAGCCCTGCGTATTTACCCGCGTAATTTTTTTATAGGTTTTTTTCGGGGATTATACACTTCTCTATCTTATGTTAATCCAACTAATTAAATACATCTTTGAGCAACATTTCATATATTAGTAATATAGTGAGTAAATTCTTCATATAGAAATACTGTTAAATGTATACATCACTTGAGCACAATATTTTTATATTAAAACTATGCAGGCATAAATTAACACAGACTGTCAATGACAGACAGACAGCCTGTCGCGTCTAGCCCACAGCTATGCTTTACCTCCGAGGCCTACCTAGTGGTAACTATGGCAGAGTTACACATGGGATTTATTTCGGAGGCTAATAATCCCTGTTCCACTAGCTACTACTACTTTTGGACAATTTTGTGTTCCTGCAGTAAGCTTTCCAGATCCCTGTCAAGAAAGTCTGTACTCGTAGTCAGTACAATCCTAGCTTATATGCTGCTAACAGTTGTTTTAGCCAAAATAATGTCGGCAACCCATGTTTTTGTTTCTCAAGCACGACTATACATACTTGTCTTTGAATTTTTCTGAAATGTATACAGGTTTCCTCTCAATGTTGTACCTCACCATAAAGCCCGTGGTGTGATTAATCACTGTCCATAAGTTCAGAAAAAAAATTTGATACAGTTGGGATTCAAACTTGCAATATTCGTGTTACAGACAACTACTCGAACCACTATGTCACCACAGCTCCTACATATAGGTAATGAAGAAAACAACAGCAGAACAGTATGCAAATTACCTTTCAACAGGCTAGCCCTGGTTGGAGGCTGGGCCAGGCCTAACAGGACGGCAAGTCGTTGGGCCTTTTCGACTGGGCTCTTGTCGGTCTCCACAAAGCGATCAAATTCAGGGTGCAAAGAGGGTAGGGGCACTGATAACACCGCTACTAGGACTCGGCAGGCCATCCTGTGAAGGGATATTGAAATGGTTTTTTTAAAAACATGTCAGACAAAGTCACCAATACCTGTCATGGGCAGTATATAAGAGGGTGGAGGGGAGAGAATGCTCATCATCCTTATTTAAAAATCATTCAAATTCATTCAGACAAAATATTAAAATGTATATTAACATCTACGGATTATACATACATACATACATATAATCACGCCTCTTTCCCGTAGGGGTAGGCAGAGACCACTTCTTTCCACTTGCTACGATCCGTACATACATCTATGGATTATTACTACTAAAAAGGATATATTGATGATATAGGATATTATTTAATGTGCTGGCCAAATATACAAAGGCTGTGAATGACAGACAGCCTCTCACGTCTAGCCTGCAGTTATACTGTACCTCCGAGGCCTACCATGTGTTAACCATGGCACAGTAACACATGGGATTTATTTCGGAGGCAATATCCACTTAACATCTAGGTCACAAGATATATCCACGTGTTTTTTTTTATACCACATGGGTGACAAACTAGCATGCGGTCCAGGTAAGCGGTTACCGCCGCCTATGGACGCTTGCAGAACCATGGGTATCACTCGCGCGTTGCCGACCCTGCAGGAATCTTTTAACACACCTCTTGAAGAACTCCATGCTGTACTCTCCAGGGAAAACCTAAACGGGTAGCTCATTCCACAGCCTGCGCGTTCGCGGAAGGAAACTCCTTTGGAACCGCGCAGTGCGAGAACTTGTTCGTGTAACACGACCAGCGAGAAATTAAGATATCGTAAGCCATAACTTACTTCTGCAATTCTTCTTGTGTGATATTTTTTTTCATCTCTCGAGAAAGCTGGAACAACTTGAGTAGAGCCGCAGCATGGAACAAGCAGTGACCGGCCTTCCAGAAGACAAGGGCCAACTTGCCATAGTAGTTTGCCATGGTTTTCGCTACCGGGGTCTTCTTCGACATGTTCATGAGGTTGTGGATGTCCTCAATAGCTTTGTAGGCTTCCTGTTAGAAAAGATTTCTTTTTAGGGTTCTTACTCTTGACTAAAAAGGCCTCTGGTAAGCAATGGTCTGGCAAAAGTAATATAAATCATTTTCACCAAAGAAATATTCAGGTGCCAATGTATCATATTATCTCTAGCTTGTAATCTTGAAGGTACAAGTCTACCACAGGGCCCTGACGACTTTATACATAACCTTACTATGCAGATAAATAACACTTTTAACACACCTGCCACAGCTCCATCTGTATAGCACTGTCCAGTTGGAACAGCCTTGTCTCCAGGTTGAGTTGTTGTGTTTCTGGCTTGGAGATGCTTACATTGCCTGTTTGTACCTAAAATAACAAAGAGTTATTGGATAATTATGAAAGACTAGAGAATGTAATTAAATACACTAACATTTTACAGATAGGAAAAAAATATCTGGAGATGAGGATTGGGGTTCTAATCCTCATCTCCTGATAATTTTTTCTCTCACCATCAGAGCTACTGGTAATTCGAACATAATTGTGTCATACTTTACTTTGGTCTAAAAAGCATGGCAATTTTCTTCCATAACATGTCAGGAATATCAAATTACATCAAAATTCATTCAGCACAATAACAACTTGTAACTCTTTAAAAAAACGTTTATCTACTTACAGTAGGCTTACAGATATCTTCAAGATGTTTCCTGAGCTTGTCACACAGTTTCCTGAATTCAGTCTTGCGCAAGTACTTGAGGCAAAACTGAAAGGCCATGCGCGCAATGTCATGGTAGAGGGTCTCCACATGCGCATTGGTACGCAGCAGTTCCAGGCATTGGCAATATGACTCCCACAGGAATTTCACCTTGAAAATGTATAGGTAGTTTGAATATGTAGAAAATATGTAAAATGCAAAGCAACTCATCATAATGTAATTCATGTGTTAACTGATAAATACCATCATATATTTTTACACCAGCATTAATAGTGAGGCAGAATGACATGATTTACAGGATCATAAGCTACTTAGATTTGATTGGTATGATGTCAATCTAAGTGATTAACATAGCAATCAACAGTTCACATGTCTTGCCATATATATATTAGGTGTCAACATGAAAGATGACCATCAACGTTTCTCAACCACAATTACACACATCTTTGAAGTTCTTTTTAAAAATATGCAGGTTTCCTCACAATGTCGCTCATGGTATAGTTGAGATTTGTACTTGCAATCTGTGTTGCAGTTGAATTAAGCCACTTGGCCATGGCATAATATGCTTAAATTAATCCTTGATACTAACCCAAGGTGTAAGAATTGTCCTGTCAGACCGATCCTGAGCATCCTCCCCTGAGACGGCACTCAAGAGTATACTTTCAGGAGTGGCTAAGTTGTCCAAATCATCGGTATCAATGACTGCCTGTGTGGACTGGGCTCTAGCTGACTCTGTGCGCTCTTCAGCCATACGCAAGTAGCCTCTGCAGACATAGAATGATAAGCATAATATTAAACAGTCATTGCCTTTTTTCACAACAACAACTTCTACAAAATATATCATTAACTTAAGGAAAATATATTTTTTAATCCAGTTGCAGATGTAAGTTAAATCAATATTTTTCACTTTTCAACTAATATCACTCAACATACTTTTCGAAAAGCATTATTATGAAATAATGCTTTTCAAAAAGTATGTTGTATTTAACAAAAAAAAGTATGTATTGTTGTGTTAGGTACAGACTTTGTACACATATGAATGTGTACAAAGTCTGTACCTAAGGACTACTACAAAGTAAGCATGTACAGGTTTGAGATTATAGGAGTCTTAATATTCCTACTCATTGCTATGGGACCACAGGATGCTTAAAAAAGTAGTTATTATTTAATTTGCATATTACCAACCTTATAACCTGCTCAAGGGATCCAACATTGACTGTTTGGAACATGTTCCTGTATTGAAACAAGCCTTCCTTTGCAATGTGTGACTTACGCAGGTCCACACAGAGCTCCAGATACTTGAACATGATCGGTTCTAAGACAGATTCTGACCAGTTGTAGGCCCATTTCTTGTTACGGAACACTTCTTGCAGTGTATCCAAGGCCCGCGCCGGTTTCTCCAGCTCCATAAACTCTATGGTATATGAAAATATTGTGAGATAAAACACAAAATGCCTTTATCATATTAATGTAAGGTGTGTCATATTGTGACACACTGTGTATCGAGTTCAGGATATATGACATTAGTTAAGTCAGAATTAAAATGGAAGCAGGGTCTGAATGAAACTTATTAATTCATATACTTGGATGGCACTACCCTGTATTTTAATATCAAATTATGAAGGAAATCCATTATTTATAAGGGGTGCAGTTCATGATGCTACTACTGCCTGATGACTGCCCTGACTGACTACTGTTCCAAGATGTTTCAACGAGATGTAGGGGATAAAATGGATTTTAGCTTCAACAATATGGTAGGATCACAAAAACTAGACCAAATTCAATTCAATGTCATTTAGGTTATATGAAAATTAACTAATGATAAATCGAATATGAACATAGAAGTTTGTGTTCGATGTCTGTATATTTTTTTAGCACCATTTTCATGTGCATTTACTCAGAGGAATAGCAAACGATAAGGATTTCTATTGAGATATAAGGTCAACATGCATAATATGCAACGTGGTATGTTAGTGGTTGGCACTAACCATTTGCCCTTTTCAGGGCATTTTCCGGTCTTTGACCGTATCGCGCCATGGTTCTGTTGCACTTTTCACTTCATTCACACAATTTAAAGTTTCTAAAATTAGATGTAGAAGAATAAATCCGAAATTATTCTTCTACCACCGGCCTGTCAGGCGACGAGGCAGTAATAAAATAAAATGGCCGACGTTACGAACGAACGACAGCCACTTTTTTTTTTATTTCATATGTCGCCTCACTTAATTGCATATTGGATACTTGGCTTTATGCTAATAAAAGGTAGGTTAACCTTACACTACTGTTACACTTCTTTAGATTTTTAAAATGGTGCACTGTCACAGAAAAGTGCGCTATATAAAATTATTTTATTTTAAAGTAATCCTTACGCCTTTTGCAAGGGTTTATATAGAGAGATATATTTTAGTTGCTAACGTGACAGATGGCGACTCCATCGCCGTTATTCACGCAATTTTGTTATTCAAACAAAAACACATTGGCTTCCAATGTGCTAACAAAACAATCTCATTGTCTTTTTTATACAAGAGTGGCAGACATGCATACCTACGGTCTACCTGATGAGAAGCGGCTACCGTAGCCTATTTACGCTCACAATACCTACCGAAGTATTACTTGCGCGTTGCTACTTTTAGTTCGGAGAGTTATACTGTGTTGGCAGTACGGACTTTTACTTTATAAGAAATTCACCAGTCGGGCAGTTCCAAATTTAAGCGGGAAATCATCGGGAAGAAACCGACATCACATACAGCAATTGCATGAGGAGAAACTCAAAGATGATTGTATAGTCGTGCTTTAGAAACGGCGATGGTCTCGTCATCTGTCACGTTGGTACCTAAATATATCTCCGGCGAAAAGGGTATTACTACACTTCTCTACCTTCCGCTTCGAGGACACTGTGGGAAGGCGTGAAGGAAGACATATACCTAACTACGAAGCTAGAAATTTATTTAAGTACTAGCTGTGGCCGCAACTTCGTCCGCGTGGAATTTAACTAAAAAGTTATTGTTCAATTTCTTCCAATAAAAGTAGTTACTCCTTATTACATCAGCTATCTGCCAGTGAAAGTACCGTCAAAATCGGTCAAGCCGTTTCAGAGATTAGCCGGAACAAACAGACAGACAATCTTAAAATGTGATTTCGTTATATGTACCGTGTATACATAATCATGTATGTTACAAACAGACACTCCAATTTTATTTATTTGTATAGATAACAACTTGAGTTTAGAATCGCTCTTGGTGAGTATGTAAATCATGGCAATTATTTATAATACATACTTACATAATCTATACATATAATAAAATAGGAGTGTCTGTTTGTAATATTGAAATAACCGCTTATTACTAAATACATATGGATGTATACACGGTACATGTACTACAAGATTTTTTTATAATTTTTGTCTGTCTGCCTGTCCCTCTGCCTGTCTGTTTGTTCCGGCAAATCTCTGAAACGGCTGGACCGATTTTGACGGGACTTTCACTGGCAGATAGCATATATAAAAAGGAGTAACTACTTTTATTTTAGAAACAACAATACCTCATTAGTCAAATTTTATTTTATTTAACAAAATAAGAACCCGCAACTTCTCGTGGGCACAGCTAGTGTATATAACACTATACATAGCAGCCAAAATTATCTTAATACAATACGATATCTTAATATAATTGTGATGACGCAAATTACATCTTCATGGAAAAAACCTAGTATTTTTTACATGCTTTTCATGTATTTTCAAGGCTCTTTACCTGGACCCGAAATAACTATTTTTTTGTGATATTTTTTTTTTTTTTGTATTGTCTCTCGTAGCGTGAGTTCCGGGAACTTTTGCTACTTAACCGGTCAATGGCGAGACCTAGGCCTCCAGCCAGGCATTTTTTTGTGATACCACGAATGGGACAAACAAGCTTCTCTAGGCTGATATTATATATCTCCTTGCCAAATTTATTTGCCATGTTTTAGGATTCAATATATGATATTACATAATTTTAGGATTCATTTGTTCTACACTATTATAGGTTAACCTGTAAGGATATTTGTAAGTATATTAAATAAATAAATAAAAAAAGTACGATCCTAAGATTAGTCACACCACGAGCTTAACGGTGAAGGAAAAAAAACATCGAGAGGAAACCTGCATACGTCTGAGAAGAAATTTAAAGGCGTATGTATAGTCGTGCTGGAGTAACGGCGATGGACTCGCCATCTGTCACGTTGGCACATAATATATCTCTGGCGGAAAGTGGGTGTGTGGTTATTACCTATACACCTCTGCCTACCCCTTCGGGGACCCTTGTGGGAAGGCGTGAGGATATAAGTTTTATTTAGCTACATGCTTTTTTTCGCACCGTACCTGACCGCCAAAATGGCGTCATCAAAGCCATGCATAATTAATATACGTTGAATAATTAAGTTAATTTGCTTTAATTAGTTATTCTTAGTACAAAACAAGTTAAAATTAAACAAATAAAAACAGTTAACTTCAATGCGTTGTCTGTCGCGTATCGTTAACTGCTAGATAATTAAAGTTCATTTTTGAATATTAAACCATAAAAAAGAATAAATGATGCAATTGTTCCTAAGTGTGCTGATCCTTCTAACATTTAAATATGGAAGCACGTCCGATGCGATGGTAATTACAGGTAATATACTTACTAATACGAGGATATCAACAAGCCTAGTCCCTCAAGAGGTAGGCAGAGATAGTAGAGCGCCAGTACTCTCGACATTTACAATCCCTTCTCATCCACATTTATTTATTTATTTCAATAAAAACATAAGTTAACAGCCCTGAGCCAAAACACTTACATTTTAAATATTTACATTTGCAGTTACTTATTGATCAGTTTCAGAGGCGGCGATAACCGCTTACTAGCAAGCCGCATGCTTGCTTGGCGCTGATGGCTTGTTTGTTTCCTCAAATTCCAGATGCTTACTACCGCCTCCCGCCCCTGTTCCACCTGGACGACTACCAGAGGTGCCTCGCTCAGCCCGGCGGCCTCTACTGCCTCGGCACCTTCCACATTCAGCCGGCAGTGGTGCCTCACCCTGACTATGAGTTCATTAAGGTCAGTATCCCCTATATGGCGGATTGTCGCTCTTGCTTGAAACAAATTATCAATCAATGTTTTCTAAATGGCCGGAAGAACTTTTAAAACATCAATACTTTGACATGACTTTAATTTCATCCGAGAACTAACGGGACAGATAGCAAGTCTGTCGCCGTTCCTTAGGCACGACATCTCATGCGTCTTGTTTTCCTCAGATATATGCAGATAAAGCGCTTGGTGTCATTTACTGCAATGTAGTACTTCAATCTTTGGCCACGATGGCATAAAGAGTATTCAGTTTATATTTTCAGGATTATTCAGAATTGCCGTTCAAATTCAACCGCACGCTCATTCACCGCGGTTGGTGCGTGAGCGCACGATGCAAGCGCCCGCAGGTCAACGCTTCGCTGACAGAAGCAGACGGCGCTTCGCTTCAGTTCGAGCGCTGCGCAGCGCAGTGGGGCCGCGCACGCGCCCTCACCACCTCGCTACACGCCCTGCGCTACTGCCGCTCGCACCAAGACACGCTCATAGAAGAACCAACTACTCCAGAGCAACGCACATTCATGGAAGTTATCTACGTCATCTTGTTGCTTAATATCATTGGAACGGCGTATGACGTCATGACTGACAATGACAGCAAAAGTAGGTATTAAATTTACAATAAATACATAGCAGAGATATTCAGTCACAGGTATATATAATGATTGATATACTTGATTTAAATGCTTATATTTATGTCAGTCATGTAAATTTTTTTAGAAGTATTAGTAGTGTCTAATTATGCAAACATTTAATTTTTTGTTGTTTCAGCAATCAAGTTACTAACTGCCTGGTCCATCCCCGCCAACTGGAGACGTCTGACTGCTGCTTATGAAAGCCAAGATTTGTCTTTGGGCGTATTACAAGGAGCCAAGTAATCTATCCATACATTGTAGTCCATAATAGTAGCAGGATACCTTCACTCCATTCCACAAGGGTCCCCAAGGGGTTAGACAGAGTTGGAATATATTCCTATTTAGATTTAGAAGAGCCCTGGTGGCGGAGTAGTTTCAGTTGTCGCCTGCAACACAAAGAGTGCCGGTTCGGATCGGAATACCAATGAGTATCTAGTCACGTTACGAGCTTTACGGTGAAGGAACCTCAGCTGCCGAACAATGTTTATAGCTTGTATTTTAGAATGCAGCGCCTCTAACCTTCGGTTTTGGTTATATAACAAAAGTTTGTGTTATAGTTAATTTAGCATCCAAAACATACTTAGAACATACGTTTACTTTGGCCAAAGAGCTACGTTTGACTCTATAATCTAAAACAGTATAATTCTAAAAAAGAGGTATTAATAGTTTAAGGACGCACTTAAGTGCTTGAGAAACGGCGAGACACGTCATCATCGTCATGGTAGGTAGGCACATAAAATATACAATCTGGAGAAAAGTGGGTGTGTAGATATGAGTACACACATCTGCCTGACATAAATGGTAGATAGCACGTGGTAGGTAGATAAATACTTACATATCATCACGCCGAGTCAAAAGGTAGGCAGACGGAATAGAGCGCCAGTTCTCTCTAGACTAACATACCTCTTTCGCTTTGTCCACATTTATCAGTCTCTACATACATGCTCGCCGGCATACATGTCTCTGAAGTTATTTCAAGACCCGGCGGTAAGTTCCAATGAGTTTCTTTTGAACTTAAGTACAGCGATTTGTCACACCTCAATCGTTATGGTCATGGAAAATATGTAGGTGTATCTAAAGTCTATGTCTTCACCTCCGTCTCCCCCTGCAAGGTCTCATTGGAAGGCGTAATTATCCTTACTAATATTATAAATGTGAATGTAAGTATGTTTGTTACGCTTTCACGTCAAAACTACTTAACCAATCATCATGAAACTTTGTACACATATTCTTGGAGGTATTAGAAGTAACATAGGATACTTTTAATAGTTTTTTTTTTACCAAAGATAAAAAAGTCACGCCGACGAAGTCGCGGGTACAGCTAGTAGATTATAAATATACATATATATCTACTCGTATTTCAGGGCGATTTGTCTACTTCTGACAATGTATGGTCACGCCAGCATACTAGTATATAGATACTTCACGAGAAATCCGGAGTTTTTGGAAGCTGTGAGTGAGATTACCTTTATGCTATATTTACTATTTTATATCTGTCTACCATTCTGTCTACCCCGTGAGGAGCTCGGCTTGAAACAACCAAACGGATCAAGTGCACACATTTACGACATTATGGCCACGACCACCTTCTATCACTGCACTTCTCGTCATCGACGGGGAATTCATCCCCGTACCTTGGAACCAAACCCGTGTCAACCGAGATGCCTTCCGCGAGCGTTCAGGCTGGGGAATGACTTCCCCGTTGAGGCTTTCCCAGCATGGACTTTTCAAGAAGGGTGTGAAAGGATTCCTGTGGTGTCGGTAACACGCGAGTGATACTCCTAGTGTTGAAAGCGTCCATAGGTGGCGGTAACCGGTTACCATCAGGCAGACCGCATGATTGTTCGTTACCTAGAAGTATAAAAAAAAGTAAATTTAAATTTGTTCTACAAATTGACTCACTACCTAGTGTTTTTAGACCAAGTAGTTAAGAGTACGAGTAAGAGTAGACGACCGTCTGGTCTAGTGGTAAGAGCTCTCGGTACTGCGAAACTTGAGGTCGCGGGTTCGAATCCCGCTTAGGGGAGATTAGGGATTTGTGTGATAAACACGAGTCTTTGTACCTTAGTCTTGGATGTCCTATGTATTTATGTCCAGTGTCCCAAGGGTATTTATTTATTTAGTAACTTTTGGTTTGATTCCAGAAGTCCAACCGTCTGGATGGTATACTTGTGACCAGCGGAACCTCACTCGTGCACACCTTCATTTCGATATCCACATTTCTGACCACATACAACCTGCTTTTATACTCAGATCGGAAGCCACTCAGCCTCAATATGCTTCCGTTGTATATTCTGAAGAGATTCTTTAGGTAAGTATGGTATATTGATGTGTCTAGTGTGACGTGACATGACCTATCACCATTGCGCATGATCTATCACCTGTGCACATGACCTATCATCTGTGCACATGACCTATCATCTGTGCACATGACCTATCACCATTTCATGACCGATCGTCAACTACTTTCCGCTGGAGATATATTTTAGGTACTTCTATACTGACTAACTAAAAATACCTCCAGATTGGCTCCGGTGAACCTGCTGGTGGTGGGCTACGCAGCCACGTGGTGGCCGTACGCCCGCCAGGGTCCCCTAGTGGCGCCTGTCATAGGCGACGAGAGCCGCCAGTGCCGCGACAAGTACTGGGCTCAGGCGCTCTTCATCAACAACATCGTGGCTCCTGGCGAGAACTGCCTAGCGCCTACATGGTCAATACAACTATAATATATTACACTATACTATTTGAATATTGTTGCTCTTACATAGGAGGCAGGCATATTCGGCGCAATTATATGACATATACCTTTTATTGTTTGTTTATCACCTCTTGTATGCCCCAGGTTCCTGGCAGCAGACTTCCAGCTCTACATCATGACCTGCGTGCTGACCCTCTCAGAGGGCTGGCTCAAGAGGAACGCCCTGGTCGTCTATCCGACGCTAGTCGTGGCCTCATCTATCCTCAACGGAGTAGTGACATACATTTTCAGCTATAGGGCTATGATCCACATCAGTACCCCCGAGTAAGTATTCAAATTCGAAAAAAAATTTTGAAGGAAAATTAAAAAAATATATATATTAACTTCGTCCGCGTGGAAAAATTGATAATTCAAAGTTCTCTCCAAAATAACTCAATGTTGATGGCGCTCGCATACAGAAATTAGTATATTTTAAACTGAAAAGTTACTAAGCTGATATAGCCTGCATCTCAAAACCCTTTCATAGGGGATGCCTACGTCATAGTAGCTTTATGCATGCAAAGTCTCAGCCCTATCGGTTTAAAATTGACAAAGTTTCATACAAACTTTCTTCCGCTATTTTATCCCCTTGGGGGTAGAATTAATCAAAATCGGCGGATGCCTACGTCAGGCTCTACCTGCATGCCAAATTTCAGCCCGATCCGTTTAGTGGTTTGGGCTGTGCTTTGATAGATCACTATGTCAGTCAGTCTGTTAGTTACACAGATCTCCAAAGGGGGGGAAGATTTAGATGCAACCATGAATATACGTATACGAATACGAATATACGTATTTGAATGACTGCCCATACGCTTACATTTCTTGATGTCTGCCTTTATTCAAGTTTAATATATATGATCTATGGTCAATAGAAACCTCGGCAGCATGTTCCGAGGAGTACGTTCTTTCTCCAACTTCTACATCTCGACGTGGGGAGCCATGCCTGCATGCTTCTTCGGGATGTCGCTGGCGCATCTGCATTACAGGCTTCAGAAGAAGTCGTTGAAAGAGGAAGACCACAAAGTATGGAAACTCATTTTGTATTTCATACTTATATAACTAATTACTTAGGTATAATAATCTCGTTATTAGTAAAATTATTATATTATATCCTCACGCCTTCCCACAAGGGTCCCTGAAGGGGTAGGCCCACTTTCTGCCAGAGGTATATTAGATGCCAACGTGACAGATGGCGAGTCCATCGCCGTTACTCAAGCACGACTATACATACATACGCCTTTGAATTTCTTCTCAGACGTAGGCAGGCTTCCTCCCGATGTTTTCCTTCACCCTAAAGCTCGTGGTGTGGCTAATCACTGTACTTAAGTTCAGAAAAACTCATTGGAACTTGCGATCTTTGTGTAGCAGGCAACTGCTCGAACCAATCGGCCACCACGACTATATAGTAAAATCCAAATGCTGTCTGTGCAATAATTGTTAGTACATTGACCTGGTAATTGAGCGATTTGGATTATAAATAACAGCAAAACTTGTGCAACAAAATAGTGTGTGCCTAGTGGTTTGAGTCACATGGATCATAAAGTTACAGGTTCGATTCCAGGTTGTCTGTACAAAATTTTATTCTTTGTTTAATATT
>JACCPG010000186.1:15310-43329 GCA_016069955.1 Drepana arcuata
CTCAGACGTATGCAGGTTTCCTCTCGTGTTTTCCTTCACCGTAAAGCTCGTGGTGTGACTAATCACTGTACTTAAGTTCAGAAAAACTCATTGGTACAGTCGGGATTCGAACTTGCGACCTTTGCGTCGCAGGCAACTGCTCGAACCACTCGGCCACCACGGCTCTATATAAATATGTTGTAATTTAAATAATTTAAAAGCAAATACTCTAAATTGTTAAGTATAATTATTATTTACAAAAACAGTATTAGACGTCAGAAGAACTGTGATTGGATGTAGCTAAGATGTGGGTCTGTGTAACAGTATCCTGGCGAATCATGATGATGAAATAAGATGTTTATTGAAATTATATAAGCGTATATTTTAATAACTTTTACATTCAGCTGACCTCATGGTGTGATAAAGTCGCTAGGCGAAACCCCTTAAATAAATCATCATTTCATCACGCCAGTCCCTAACGGGGTAGGCAGAGAGTATAGAGCGCCAGTTCTCTCTAGACTTACATACCTCTTTCGCTTCGTCCACATTCAACAGTCTCTTCATACATGCTCGTCGATTTCGAGTTCTCTTAACGTTCCCGTCCTTGAGAGTCCGATTGATTTGATCTAGGTAGTTGGAACGTGGCCTTCCTCTGCCTCTTCTTGCACACACTTTTGCTTTGTATATCTGTTTCGTCAATCTTTCTTCACTCATCCTTTCTATGTGTCCAAACCAACGAAACATGCCTTTCTTCATTATTACAATCACGCCTTCACTCACGCCATCCTTTAATAGGGAGAGAAAAAAACGAACTTATTACTAACAGATAAAATATTGACCCAAATCCCCGTGGGTATCCCTTGGCGGGTGCGAAAACGATAACAATGCAATCTGTCTTCTCTGAGAGTGGTACAATGCACCTACTCAGGTAGGTACTACTACTTAAATTCAAGAAGTTGCTTACAACACAAAGATTGCAAGTTCGAATCTCGACGATGTCTTTTTCTAAAGTTAAGTACAGTGATGTGTCACACACCACGCCAAGAGGCTTACGGCGAAGGAAAACATCGAAAGGAAACTGCATACGTTTTCCACTTGCAGTGGCTTAAAACATACTCCAACCAAAGACAGGTGGAAAGCTTAACGTTCCGTGCGATGCAAACTAGTTTGGTCGAATGGATTGTCATTTGCGTGTCGTTATATACCTTCTCAATAACATATTACGCGTATTTGATAATACGCAGTGTACTGAGTAACGCGCGACCGTATCTTGTTGCAATTAACTGCAATGAAATTGTCACTTTGCGCATTACTCCTGGTAAATACTCTTTGTGGGAACACTTGCGGTGCGGAGGAATTCAAAGGTAAACTATGAAGTCCTATATTTAACTCTTTTGAATTACATATCAATCTTATAAATGAGAAATGTTGTGAGTATGTTTGTTCCTCAATCACGTTAGAGAGGCGGAACCGAATTGAATGATATTTGGCACAGAGATAGATTATTAGCTGGATCTAGTTTAAATTTATATTTACCAAGTCATACGAACGTTTGATCCTGGTTAATACCAGGATCAAACGTTCGTATGACTAATGTCGGATCTAATATTTAGTTAGTATTCGGGCGAGTGAAACAACTGGTGTTGCAAGCGTCCATACGCGGCGGTAACCGCTTACCATCAAGCGGGCCGCATGCTTGTTGGCCACCCAGTTGGTTTATAAAAAAAAGTATTTTATGGCCAAGCCTGTGTGGAATACGTTTCATGTTCAATCGACTTAACCTGATATGTAGTTTACTTTTGAATATTACTGATTAAAAGTCTCTCATACAATACATATATATCCTCACGCCTTTCCACAGGAGTACCCAAAAGGAGAAGGAAGAGGTGTATAAGTAGTACCCACACACCCACTTTCCACCAGAGATATATTTAGGTGCGAACGTGACGCCTGACAAACGATCAGTCTTTCAATTGCTTCTCAGACGTATGCAGGTTTCCTCTCGATGTTTTCCTTCACCGTAAAGTTCGTGGTGTGGCTAATGACTGTACTTATGTTCAGAATAAGGTTTTATTATTATTATTATATATTTCTAGTTTTATTGGTTTTGATCAAATAAAATTGGTAATTTAGCAATATATGCCTAGCTGCGTCCGCAGCGTCGTCCGCGTGGAATTTAACAATAAAGTTATTGTTTAGTTTTTAAAATTATTTTCTAGGTATAGCAAATAATTTTATCCCGTCAAAATTGTTTCAGCCGTTTAAGAGATTAGCCGGAACAAATTACCCATGAGCCACTCCCTTGGGCACATTCTTGAACAGGTTTCTTTTCGATTTTTTCTCTTCACCGTAAGGCTTTTAGTATGATTCGGTCGGTGTTCTAAGTTTCAATCATTGACAAATCCAACCTATGATGCTCCACAGCTCTATTAGCATGACATAGGCCTCAAATTCCAGATGAAGATTACTACCGCCTCCCGCCCCTGTTCCACCTGGACGACTACCAGAGGTGCCTCGCCCAGCCCGGCGGCCTCTACTGCCTCGGCTCCTTCCACATTCAGCCGGCAGTGGAGCCGCATGCTGAATTCGAGTTGATTAAGGTCAGTACTAGAATTACAGGAAATTAAATACCCACATAGGAATGTTGTTATGGATAATGCTTCTGAAGATATATATACACATCTCCCTGACTTCACAAGATTTCTCTTCGGTTAGGATAACACAATTTTCACCGATGCAAATGCAACGGTGATTCTGCCACTGTCATTCAAGGACGATTGATGGATGATGACTGTACTCTCTCTGCATACCCTGTGAGGGATACGGCGTCATGTTTCTTGTCCCATTCGCTCATATTGTAACAATTCCCCAAAATTACATTTTAAGAAATATTCTTTGGTCCAAGTGTACTATTTAGAGAGCTAAGCAAAGTATTTTGTACTGTAACTTTTGTATTAAGTCCGAAAGCCAAATAACCACATGCCGTCGCTCATTGAAATTATGAGTAAGTGCCATTCATATTTTCAGGAAATTTCGGAATTGCCGTTCAAGTTCAACCGCACGCTCATTCACCGCGGTTGGTGCGTGAGCGCACGATGCAAGCGCCCGCAGGTCAACGCTTCGCTGACAGAAGCAGACGGCGCTTCGCTTCAGTTCGAGCGCTGCGCAGCGCAGTGGGGCCGTGCACGCGCCCTCACCACCTCGCTACACGCCCTGCGCTACTGCCGCTCGCACCAAGACACGCTCATAGAAGAACCAACTACTCCAGAGCAACGTACTTTCATTGAAGTTATCTACGTCATCTTGTTGCTTAATACCATTGGAACGGCGTATGACGTCATGACTGACAATGACAGCAAAAGTAGGTATTAAATTTACAATAAATACATAGCAGAGATATTCAGTCACAGATATATATAATGATTGATATACTTGATTTAAATGCTTATATTTATGTCAGTCATGTAAATTTTTTTAGAAGTATTAGTAGTGTCTAATTATGCAAACATTTAATTTTTTGTTGTTTCAGCAATCAAGTTACTAACTGCCTGGTCCATCCCCGCCAACTGGAGACGTCTGACTGCTGCTTATGAAAGCCAAGATTTGTCTTTGGGCGTATTTCAAGGAGCCAAGTAATCTATCCATACATTGTAGTCCATAATAGTAGCAGGATACCTTCACTCCATTCCACAAGGGTCCCCAAGGGGTTAGACAGAGTTGGAATACAACACCCTTTTATCGCCTGAGATATATTCCTATTTAGATTTAGAAGAGCCCTGGTGGCGGAGTAGTTTCAGTTGTCGCCTGCAACACAAACAGTGCAGGTTCGGATCGGAATACCAATGAGTATCTAGTCACGTTACGAGCTTTACGGTGAAGGAACCTCAGCTGCCGAACAATGTTTATAGCTTGTATTTTAGAATGCAGCGCCTCTAACTTTCGGTTTTGGTTATATAACAAAAGTTTGTGTTATAGTTAATTTTGCATCCAATACATACTTAGAACATACGTTTACTTTGGCCAAAGAGCTACGTTTGACTCTATAATCTAAAACAGTATAATTCTAAAAAAGAGGTATTAATAATTTAAAGACGCACCTAAGTGCTTGAGAAACGGCGAGACACGTCATCATCATCATGGTAGGTAGGCACATAAAATATACAATTCGGAGAAAAGTGGGTGTGTAGATATGAGTACACACATCTGCCTGACATAAATGGTAGATAGCACGTGGAAGGTAGATAAATACTTACATATCATCACGCCGAGTCAAAAGGTAGGCAGACGGAATAGAGCGCCAGTTCTCTCTAGACTAACATACCTCTTTCGCTTTGTCCACATTTATCAGTCTCTACATACATGCTCGCCGGCATACCTGTCTTTGAAGTTATGTCAAGACCCGGCGGTAAGTTCCAATGAGTTTCTTTTGAACTGAAGTACAGCGATTTGTCACACCTCAATCGTTATGGTCATGGAAAACATGTAGGTGTATCTAAAGTCTATGTCTTCACCTCCGTCTCCCCCTGCAGGGACTCATTGGAAGGCGTAATTATCCTTACTAATATTATAAATGTGAATGTAAGTATGTTTGTTACGCTTTCACGTCAAAACTACTTAACCAATTATCATGAAACTTTGTACACATATTCTTGGAGGTATTAGAAGTAACATATGATACTTTTAATAGATTTTTTTACCAAAGATAAAAAAGTCACGCCGACGAAGTCGCGGGTACAGCTAGTAGATTATAAATATACATATATATCTACTCGTATTTCAGGGCGATTTGTCTACTTCTGATAATGTATGGTCACGCCAGCATACTAGTATATAGATACTTCACGAGAAATCCGGAGTTTTTGGAAGCTGTGAGTGAGATTACCTTTATACTATATTTACTATTTTATATCTGTCTACCATTCTGTCTACCCCGTGAGGAGCTCGGCTTGAAACAACCCAACGGATCAAGTGCACACATTTTCGACATTATGGCCACTTCCACCTTCTATCACTGCACCTCTCGTCATCGACGGGGAATTCATCTCCGTACCTTGGAACCAAACCCGTGTCAACCGAGATGCCTTCCGCGAGCGTTCAGGCTGGGGAATGACTTCCCCGTTGAGGCTTTCCCAGCATGGACTTTTCAAGAAGGGTGTGAAAGGATTCCTGTGGTGTCGGTAACACGCGAGTGATACTCCTAGTGTTGAAAGCGTCCATAGGTGGCGGTAACCGGTTACCATCAGGCAGACCGCATGATTGTTCGTTACCTAGAAGTATAAAAAAAAGTAAATTGAAATTTGTTCTACAAATTGACTCACTACCTAGTGCTTTTAGACCAAGTAGTTAAGAGTACGAGTAAGAGTAGACGACCGTCTGGTCTAGTGGTAAGAGCTCTCGGTACTGCGAAACTTGAGGTCGCGGGTTCGAATCCCGCTTAGGGTAGATTAGGGATTTGTATGATAAACACGAGTCTTTGTACCTTAGTCTTGGATGTCCTATGTATTTATGTCCATTGTCCCAAGGGTATTTATTTATTTAGTAACTTTTGGTTTGTTTCCAGAAGTCCAACCGTCTGGATGGTATACTTGTGACCAGCGGAACCTCACTCGTGCACACCTTCATTACGATGTCCACATTTCTGACCACATAGAACCTGCTTTTATACTCAGATCGGAAGCCACTCAGCCTCAATATGCTTCCGTTGTATATTCTGAAGAGATTCTTTAGGTAAGTATGGTATATTGATGTGTCTAGTGTGACGTGACATGACCTATCACCATTGCGCATGATCTATCATCTGTGCACATGACCTATCATCTGTGCACATGACCTATCATCTGTGCACATGACCTATCACCATTGCTCATGACCGATCGTCAACTACTTTCCGCTGGAGATATATTTTAGGTACTACTATACTGACTAACTAAAATACCTCCAGATTGGCTCCGGTGAACCTTCTGGTGGTGGGCTACGCAGCCACGTGGTGGCCGTACGCCCGCCAGGGGCCCTTAGTGGCGCCTGTCATAGGCGACGAGAGCCGCCAGTGCCGTGACAAGTACTGGGCTCAGGCGCTCTTCATCAACAACATCGTGGCTCCTGGCGAGAACTGCCTAGCGCCTACATGGTCAATACAACTCTAATATATATATATATTATTATACAATTAGAATTTAACTCTTGCTCTAGTTGTCAAATAGTAAAAAGAAAAAAAAATTATAGTTCATACAAAAACAAGACCATTCTCACAGGTTCCTGGCTGCAGACTTCCAGCTCTAGATCTTGACCTGCGTGCTGACTCTCTCAGAGGGCTGGCTCAAGAGGAACGCCCTGGTCGTCTACCCGACGCTAATTGTGATTTCATCTATCCTCAACGGAGTAGTGACATACATTTTCAGCTATAGGGCTATGATCCACATCAGTACCCCCGAGTAAGTATTCAAATTCGAAAAAAAAATTTGAAGAAAAATTCAAAAAATATATATATTAACTTCGTCCGCGTGGAAAAATTGATAATTCAAAGTTCCCTCCAAAATAACTCATTGTTGATGGCGCTCGCATACAGAAATTAGTATATTTTAAACTGAAAAGTTACTAAGCTGATATAGCCTGCATCTCAAAACCCTTTCTTAGGGGATGCCAACGTCATAGTAGCTTTATGCATGCAAAGTCTCAGCCCTATCGGTTTTTTTTTTTTTCTATTTATTATAGGAGTTTTGTCGCACAGCGACTATGTCACTCCGTGAGGACACCTGGATATAAAATAAAATCACTTAAAATCTACGCATATACAATTTTAACAAACACTTTATATTGTCAGAACTAGGGTTCGCCAAGATACTGTTACACAGACCCACATCCTGGGTACATCCAAACATAGTTCTTCTGACATCTTTGTTCTGGTCACATTCCATCAGGATGTGATATACATCGTCACAGACGTTAAAAGTATTGCAATTTGGAGAGGGAACCTTTTTCATAAAAAAGCGAATAAAATTGACAAAGTTTCATACAAACTTTCTTCCGCTATTTTATCCCCTTGGGGGTAGAATTAATCAAAATCGGCGGATGCCTACGTCATAACATCTACCTGCATGCCAAATTTCAGCCCGATCCGTTTAGTGGTTCGGGCTGTGCTTTGATAGATCACTATGTCAGTCAGTCACACAGATCTCCAAAGGGGGGGAAGATTTAGATGCAACCATGAATATACATACGTATTTGAATGACTGCCCATACGCTTACATGCTTCTTCTTGATGTCTGCCTTTATTCAAGTTTAATATATATGATCTATGGTCAATAGAAACCTCGGCAGCATGTTCCGAGGAGTACGTTCTTTCTCCAACTTCTACATCTCGACGTGGGGAGCCATGCCTGCATGCTTCTTCGGGATGTTGCTGGCGCATCTGCATTACAGGCTTCAGAAGAAGTCGTTGAAAGAGGAAGACCACAAAGTATGGAAACTCATTTTGTATTTCATACTTATATAACTAATTACTTAGGTAAAATAATCTCGTTATTAGTAAAATTATTATATTATATCCTCACGCCTTCCCACAAGGGTCCCTGAAGGGATAGGCAGAGGTGTATAGGTAATACCCTTACACCCACTTTCTGCCAGAGGTATATTAGATGCCAACGTGACAGATGGCGAGCTCATCGCCGTTACTCAAGCACGACTATACATACATACGCCTTTGAATTTCTTCTCAGACGTAGGCAGGCTTCCTCCCGATGTTTTCCTTCACCCTAAAGCTCGTGGTGTGGCTAATCACTGTACTTAAGTTCAGAAAAACTCATTGGAACTTGCGATCTTTGTGTAGCAGGCAACTGCTCGAACCAATCGGCCACCACGACTATATAGTAAAATCCAAATGCTGTCTGTGCAATAATTGTTAGTACATTGATCTGGTAATTGAGCGATTTGGATTATAAATAACAGCAAAACTTGTGCAACAAAATAGTGTGTGCCTAGTGGTTTGAGTCACATGGATCATAAAGTTACAGGTTCGATTCCAGGTTGTCTGTACAAAATTTTATTCTTTGTTTAATATTCAAACCACAAATAGTCAGGAAGCCTATATATTTTTGGAAGTAAATAAAAGACGTGCTTGAGAAATGGCGAAGGATTCGCCATCTGTCACGTTGGCCCCTAAGTATATCACTGGCGAAAATAGTTGTTACACCCCTGCATACCCTTTGGGTATCCTTGTGGGAAGGCGTGAAGATAATGAACTTAATAATAATAATGATAATCGGCAAAGTGCGGTTGATACCCCTGGTGTTGCAAGCTCCCATAGGCGGCGGTAAACCACTTACCATCAGGCGTGCCGTATGCTTGTTTGCCACTTAAGTGGTATAAAAAAACTATAATGTGTTTTTCTAGTGGCTGAAGATCAGTGGTGTCAAATGGTTTCAATATATTTTCATACCCCTGGCTATTGGCTGGGTCTTGGCCGGATACTACGTCCTCGGCTACGAGTCTCCCATCTTCATCGCGGCTTACATTTGCGTAGATCGTACAACCCTCGTCTCCATCCTTGGTTTTGGCATATTAATTACTATGTACACAAACGGTAATTTTTTTTTTATCCATACTAATATTATTAATCTAAAAGCCGTGGTGGCCAATGAGATTTTATCTATAGAGACGTTATACTCCTTGAATATGAAGTATAAACATGGCAAATTTTATGCTATACCTACATATAGCTACAATACACAACTCACACAACGGCATTAAGCACACAGATGAGATTAAAAGAACACGAAGTATATGAATCCTAGTTGTCAGAAAGGGATAACAGCACAGTCACGTGCCAATATGTCGAGCTCTAAACGTTCTCTCTTTCGCTCTTAAACGCAACGCGCTACTTGTCTCTTTCGCGCGAGTGGCGCAGTGGCATCGTCCCAGGAGTTAATTCAGATTAAAATGTAATGTAAAATTTTCGTATTTTTGATAGATAAAACAAATTTACATTACTTACACATGAAAAGACACATCCTTCTCGTTTTTTTACACTCGTCCAGTATATGTTCTGCAGTTTCTAAGCACCTAAGAAGGCATTTTTCCTAAATGCTGAATAAGTACTACGTCGTTGCCAGTCAAGCTGCGACTAAGTTGACTCAAGCCAATTAGCTTGTGTTGAGTTAGCTAAGCCGAGCGCGGTAAGACGTACAATTGTATCTTTTTACATCAATGGTGGTGGCCGAATGATTCGAGAGTTACATGCGATACAAAGATCGCAAGTTCAAATCCCGACTGTACCAATGAGGTTTTCTTAACTTAAGTACAGTTATTAGTCACACCACGAGCTTTACGGTGAAGGAAAACATCGAGAGGAAACCTGCATACGTCTAAGAAGCAATTCAAAGGCGTATGTATAGTCGTGCTTGAGTAACGGCGATGGACTCGCCATTTGTCACGTTGGCACCTAAAATATATCTCTGGCGGAAAGTGGGTGTTTGGGTACTACTTATACTGGATTGTTTCCAAAGTAAGTCTACAAGGGTTCTAATTTTGTATTCAAGGTGACCTCAGGAGGTTCTTCGCATGGTCAGGCTGGAATATCTTCGCGCGCCTCTCGCTCCCAGTCATGCTGCTCAACTGGTGTGTCAACTTGGCCATCGCTGCTAGACCGTACGCGTACTATACCTCCGTGTTTGATATTGTAAGATTTTACGGTGTTCATTATCTTCAATATAATAAGTTCAATCTGTATCTTAATAGATACAGATTGTCGCTAGTAACTGTTGTCTTCCAGAAGTTATAGAGCATTGTGAATAAATTATTTTCACGACGATGCAATGCAAAACAAAAGATGCAAAACAAGTATTAGACTATAAAGTGGCAAACAAGCATACGGCCCACATGATGGGAAACGGTTACCGTAGCCTATTTACGCTCACGATACCGAAGTATCACTTGCGTGTTGCCACTCTGTGTTCGGAGTGTTATAGTGTGTTGGCAGCATAATGGGTTTAATCCCTCTGCTTCCAACACAATGTAACAATCCTCCCCCCTCCCCAAGGAGCTCATTACTGGAAACCTTATTCACCGCGTAGGAACACAACACAAAAAAATTGTGTTATTTGGCTATGGACTTCTGTAAGGTGGAGGTCCTGCCCCAGTCGGGCAGCTCCAAATTCGAACGGGAAACCCGTTATCACCTACCTCTCTTTAGATACTCTGCCTCCAACCATCTCGCCGTAAAGAGTTGAAGTTCGAAATAGCCTTTGAAGTACTAGTTCAACTTGGCTGGTGATTGAGTGAGGTCAAATTAGGCAAAACAAAATAGAGCCGTGGTGGCCGAGTGGTTTGAGCAGTTGCCTGCGACGCAAAGGTCGCAAGTTCGAATCCCGACTGTACCAATGAGTTTTTCTGAACTTAAGCACAGTGATTAGTCACATCACGAGCTTAACGGTGAAGGAAAACATCGAGAGGAAACCTGCATACGTCTGAGAAGAAATTCAAAGGCGTATGTATAGTCGTGCTGGAGTAACGGCGATGGACTCGCCATCTGTCACGTTGGCACCTAATATACCTCTGGCGGAACGTGGATGTGTGGATACTACTTATTTATACACCTCTGCCTACCCCTTCGGGGACCCTTGTGGGAAGGCGTGAGGATATATTATTGTTATAAAATAGGTATTAAGGTTGACGATATACGGATTCTCTTCAAACCAGTCAGTCTCTACAGTGTCAGCCAATCAGGACAACAGTAAGATCGTCTCGTCCACTCTCTTTATAATATACATATGCGTTCTGCATTGCTCTCTACGGGTCATAGCTAAAGAGGTACCAACTGCAGATGGTCTGTTCCAGGCGGTGGACTGGCTTGCAACCGGCTGCATCACGTACGCCATCGCCGTGCCCATTGCGGTGCTGGTGGAGATTCCCATGCAGAAGTTCTTCAATGCCCTGATCTTATAGTTATTTGTGCTCAAATTTATATAAACGAATCGTTATTTTAATAAGTTACTTCCGCGCATTTCCCCCTCCACGCCGTCGCTATCATTGATAGAACGAGCCCCATTGTATATTATCTATACGTTGCCTGCGACGCAAAGGTCGCAAGTTCGAATCCCGCCTGCACGAGCCTTTCTGAACTTATGTACAGTGATTAGTCACACCACGAGCTTAACGGTGAAGGAAAACATCGAGAGGAAACCTGCATTTGTCTGAGAAGAAATTCAAAGGCGTATGTATAGTTGTGCTTATGTAACGGCGATGGACTCGCCATCTGTCACGTTGGCACCTAATATACCTCTGGCGGAAAGTGGGTGTGTGGGTATTACCTATACACCTCTGCCCACCCCTTCGGGGACCCTTGTGGGAAGGCGTGAGGATATATTATTATTATTTAAGATTTGTATTTAAGTATATTTGTTAAGTAGACTATTTTCTTTTATAAAAAAAATCTTATGTCCACCCGTGCGAAGCCGGGACGGACCGCTAGTTATATAAAGTTATAAGGAATGTGGCTGTCTATCATTAGAAGGTTTCGATGAGCTATTGAAAACAAGGGATGCTAACTTAACACACGACTTCCAGTCCAATATGTGGGTACAGGTACATCCATGGTCCAACGAGTTCGGTATTTGTGTCATAATTGAAATAAGTCGGAAGTATAAGAAGTACCCTATATAGTATATATAGTATAAGTATAAAACCCTGTTTATCCCTTCGGGAACACTTGTGGGAAGGCGTGAGGATATTTATATATTGTACATACATATCATCACGCCAAGTCCCTAACGGGGTAGGCAGAGAGTATAGAGCGCCAGTTCTCTCTAGACTTACATACCTCTTTCGCTTCGTCCACATTCATCAGTCTCTTCATACATGTTCGTCGGTTTCGAGTACTCTTAACGTTCCCGTCCATCAGAGTCCGATCTATTTGATCCAGGTAGTTGGAACGTAGCCTTCCTCTGCCTCTTCTTGCACACACTTTTGCTTTGTATATCTGTTTCGTCAATCTTACTTCACTCATCCTTTCTATGTGTCCAAACCAACGTAATTAATAATTATAATGGATGATAATAATAATTTAATTATAATGGAAATAAATACCTTATATAAATTGCTGTATAAATCGTTTAACCCTACCCCCTGGTTAAATAATACCTATCTGTGTGCCGCCATATAAGAAACTGTATTTTAACTATCTACTACTAACTAAAAATAGTTGTATGAATTTCCATAATCAATAATCAAAGCATTGTTAAATATTATTATTCTCAATAAGTGAATTATTGTGTTTTTGCAGCCATGAGCTTTATAGTGAAGGAAAACATCGAGAAGAAACCTGCATACGTCTGAGAAGCAATTCAAAGGCGTATGTATAGTCGTGCTTGAGTAACGGCAATGGACTCGCCATCTGTCACGTTGGCACCTAAAATATTTCACTGGCGGAAAGTGGGTACAACCTATACACCTCTGCCTACCCCTTCGGGGACCCTTGTGGGAAGGCGTGAGGATTATTATGAAAAAATATATGAAAATTCAAAATCAAAATCAAAATGGTCAACTACAGAATAGTACATTTTATTTTAGTTCATTTTAAAGAGAATCAATGGTTGCTCTCTGATTTCCAATGTGGTTTTATTGAAATGTTTGCCGGAAAATGATTTTGAATATCAAATTGTGAACCTGCCGCCATCTCCCAGCTGTGTATTTTTATATCTCTCCTCGTCTCCCTTCACCGTAAGTCTAGATAGAACTGGCTCTCTACTGTCTCCTGCCTGTGATGAGCTTGGTGTGATGATAAGTATGTTTGAAAAGCACAACTTGTGTCACTAATCTATTGTACATAAATTCAGCGCTTTTTTTATTTATAACATATAGAAGAGACAAAGTAATAATAAATATAAACTAACTATAAATAGAATAAATGTCCCAAATCTGTGTCACGCGGAAGGGTGCCAAGAAGACTGGCGGCATGGCCACGTTGTATGGCAATGCTGATCCGCTGAGCGAAATATTCGCCAGCCCTCTTGTCACGGGAGGCCTCAAAGAGTTTCCTCGAGACATCCCTATAAAAATAAATATCGGTAAAAAAAACTTTTAAGCTAAACGGTTTTATTTTTGATTTTATTATATTGTATTGTCATCTAAATGTAATGTGTGTACTTAATTTCAGATCAATCTGACAACGGGAAGGTGCTTAAATTTCAATTTCTAATTTTGACCCAAACAAATTCCGTACGGGTCGAGCTAAATAAAACCGTTTAATGAAGAGCATCCGGTCCCCACGGCCCTAGAGTTTCGACTCCAAACGCCACAAAAACGTAGTCTTGGCTCAAGGTAGCATATTTGCGACGCTTGAGGCACTCCTGCCGAGCAGCCGCTGCGCCGGCAGCCACCGACGTCTCCGGGAGGTGAGACGGAGCCAGAGTGTCGACGCAGGTAGCATCCCACACTAAGGGCCGCCCCAGCCGCCAGGGCACCAGTGTCAGCCCATCGGGCCGCTTGCCATCTTCTCGAGCCAGCCCATTGGGTTCTAAAATAGCTGGCATTCGAGCAGTGGCTAACGCCCGACGGATCAGGTCATTGATGGCTGCATGTCGCGACAACCGGCCGGCACTCCTAAAGCAGGAGAGGCCGTGGTGACCAAGATTATCAACACCTTCACCGCAATGACAGAGGTGTGGAACATTTACCTTAGCCCCTAACCTAAGATATACAGCTAATCTAAAAGTTATATTATCTAAAAACGTGCCCGTATTTTCTGAAGGCAACGCTTGTAGCCAGAGGCCTGACTCCCACCTAGCAACAGCTAAGAGACGGGCTCGCTCATGTGACTCAGAGGCCGATTCCAAAAGAGAATCGTACTCCAAAACACTGAGCGGCTCGTCCCACAGCTTCTGGACGGATAGCTTTCTTGGTTCCTCCGCGCCTGGACCGGCAGCCAAATACCAGGCATCTCTAGCCTCAGACAGCCATGAGACTTCAAAATCACTTTGTGATGGAGCAAGAATTTTTCCAATGAGGTCCCGTGAGCTGAATACAGATGACAGAAATGCCGGCAGAGCAACACTCGAAGTTTTCCTTATACCCAGGCCCCCGTATTTTATCGGTAGGGAAGCCTGAGTCCATATTTTGTTGTCGAAATGTATGTTTAAAATCCGCGATAATGTTTTCAAAATTATATTATCCAAAGATGTCAATAAATTTGTATGGTTCCAAAGGTGACAACAGCGTAATACGTGTGTAAATTTTGGTACGAAAAGGCAGTGACGAATGATATAATAAGCTCTGTGGGTGCTAATTGTTTCTAAACGTTGTGAAGTAGATTCAAAATTTTGAATTTTCTCATCAATGAAAGGTGCGAAAGATTCATCAAATATTGGAGACCCCAAGAGGCGAAGCGAACTCCTGTCTAAAATTTTAATACCAGATCAAATCGTTAAATTTTGAAATAATTTCATTTTTGTTCCAAACATCTTCAGATACATATAATTCCGACTTTGAAAAATTTAAGTTTAAGCCAATGGTTTCAAAATCTTTTATTATTGTTTCTAAATCACTATATACTGAGTTCGCGTCGCCTCCCAAGGTCCCATCATCAAGATACCAAACATTAAAATTTGAAATTAATTTGTGAATGATGGGATGAATTGCGAGGCTAAAAATAACCGGTCCAAGAGGATCACCCTGCTGGCATCCGACAGAGGAAAATAATAAATTTTTGTGGTAAGCAAGTTTTGAAGGAGAACTATAACATTGAAACATATAGGGGTAGATTTGGGGTGTCTTTTCTTTGACCTGCGTCAGCATGGCGCTCCTGTCCACGGAGTTGAAGGCGTTTTTGACATCCACCTTTAGTAAAATTTTTCCGAAACCGTTAGATAGATATGTGCGAAGGGAATGTGTAGCCGCTTCACAGCCTCCTTTGGAACCGAAACCTAACTGAAAGGGTTGAAAGTAGTTTGTCAGATTTTGAAATAAGGCTCTGCAACATATCTTTGAAGCAAGGCGACGATACGTCATGCCTACAGCAATGGGACGCAATCCACCATCTTTTTTTTTTAGGGCGCATAGGTTGGCCCCGTAGAGAGTACTGAGGATGTCCTCATTAACCTTACCAGACAACATTAGGTTTATGAGTGCGGTTAGGTTCTTCAGCAATGACACGGCCCCGTTTCCTTGTACTCCAGACAGTAGGTCCTTCAGGTGTTGAGGGGCAAGACCATCTAAACCAGCGGCCGAGCCATTGCGAAAAGACATAACGGCATTGAGGACATCTTGTTTTGTGACCTGTAATATAGTTTCGGAATCATAAGATGTGACTGGAAAATTTTGAAATGTTGACACAGGTGGATGTTTCGACCTTAGAGCATCCAAAGTCGCTTGGTTGTTCGGTGCAATCGTGTCGTTGGAGAAAAGGAGGCGGGCTGCTCCCTGGATGTCGCCTTCATCAATTTTTTTCTCCACTATGCTACAAACATTTCGCCTGAAATTTTGAGTGCATGAATTCGAAATTATAGTGGGTGGAGAATTACAATTTTGCTTGATGTGATGGGTGAGCGTATGTTTTCTATCATCTTTTTTTAAAGAAATATGTAAAATTTGGAAAGGGAAGACCAAGAGCTGCTCCCAAGCATGACCTGAGTTCTCAGTCACCGCAATATTTATACGCTCTGAGAGCTTTTCGGCGACAGTGTCCCTCACCCCCCTCGGAACTCTTCTTATCACGGGACTGGACCGCTTTAAGTCAGACAGGTAGTCTGAGAAACTTCTGGAATCGCTAATGCGATTAGAGGAGTCACCCAAACCGCCTGTAACTTGCTCAGGGGCAGCTCTTGAAGTCTCATCTGGATTTTTGTGAGATTTTCCTATATGGATTCTCAAACCCCTCTGGCCTTTAAAAAAACGAACCTGAGTGCATAGTGGGCATTGAATGAGACCATCCAACGACACGATATTGGCCTGCTGGCTTGCTAATACGGGCGCAATGTTTTCCATATAATAGTATATAATCCTTAAGAATAATAAAGATTTAAAAATACAACATCACGTAATATATAAAAAGTACCACCGCACAAGCACTGTCTGATCTTCATTTCATATGCTTGTTTGCAAAAAGTGAATTTCTTGTCACGCCATTGCATATTTTACGTTTCAATGTTACATAAGGCGAGTTCGCTGCCGTTTATCAAACACGACTATACTCGTACGTACATCTTTAAATTGTCTAGCAAAATGTACCCTTTAAGTTGTAGTGTTTACTTGAACAGTTGTTATGTGAGTCACGTAGCGGGAAGGTCCCTTCGTCTCGGGAATAAGGCCTTATATTGCTTTTCTTCTTTCTCTTAAATTAGTCCCACCGTACACCTCCGGTTCCGGGACCCTTGTGGGAAGGCGTGGATATGAAGATTATATCGAGGCCTCGGTTTTAACACACAAGAATAATGATTAAATTAAAATTAAATTAAATTAAATAAAAAAATTTCTCTTGACATTCTTGACATTCTTGTTTGTTTTTGTATTATTTTATACAATAGGTATAATAAATAAATATCATCTTGCAAAAACTAGATATAACAGACTCGAGTTTGTAATTCGTAATGATATACGAATCTTTGTTATAACGTTTTTGTGAAGTCGCAAAAACCTTTGCATAATTATAGAGTTTTAGACTGAGTAACTATTTTCATTAATTATTTATTTAATTTTCTTATTAATAAACATTTTCATGATCGTTTATTTATGTAATAGAAGGCATTATTTGCATTGTTTGTTTGTTCGGGTTAAATAATGAAACTGTTTTCCATTTTTATCTCACTGACGCCTCTCACAAGGGTCCGCTAAGGGGTAGGCAGTTGAGTGTGGGTGACTATCTATCTATCTAAATGTGGATTTGTTACTACCCAACAAATCCACATTTAGATAGACCCTAACAGCCTCTTTTAGAAAAGGGTCAGGTAAAACTAAATTTGTCAAACGTACATTTGCTCAAGCCTTCGCACAGGAGTCTCAGAAGGGGTAGGCAGAGGTGTATAGGTAGTAGCCAGACACCCCTTTTCCACCAGAGATATATTTTTAGGTGCCAACGTGATAGATGGCGAGTTCGTTATAAATGTACATTTATCTTCATATCATCACGCCGAGTCCCTCGAGCCAAGTACGAGTAAGCAGACGGACTAGAGCGCCAGTTCTTTCGATTATTTACACATACATACATACATAGTCCCTAACGGGGTAGGCAGAGAGTATAGAGCGCCAGTTCTCTCTAGATTTACATACCTCTTTCGCTTCGTCCACATTCATCAGTCTCTTCATACATGCACGTCGGTTTCGAGTACTTTTGACGTTCCCGTCCTTGAGCGTCCGAGCGATTTAATCCAGGTAGTTGGAACGTGGCATTCCTCTGCCTCTTCTTGCACACACTTTTGCTTTGTATATCTGTCAATCTTTCTTCACTCATCCTTTCTACCAAACCATGGTTAACATGTCTTTCTTCATCTTTACAATCACGTCCTCATTCACGATCTAATATCGTTACTCCGCACATTTTTCGAAGAGATCGCATCTCAACTGCATTCAAGCTATTTTCATACTTCCTCTGACATACCGGAGACAGGATTCGCTGCCATACAACAAAGTAGGCACCAATATCGCATTGTGGACAGCAACTCGAGCATTCTTGCTGAGACTTGCTGCCCATCAACATGGCATGGCCTCATTCACCTTATTACCGGCAGTTACCCTTCCGTCAATATCATTTTCATACTTTCCATCTCGTGTGAATATGCTTCCTAGATATGCAAATTCATTCACTTGCTCTAGAATTTGCATATTTATCGAAATTTCTTCTTTAATTATGGTAACTAGTGACTGCAGTTCGCCCTGTGATGACGCCAGTAAAACCGCGTCATCGGCGTATAAAAGGCAATTGACCACTAAGTTTCCCATTTTCACTCCACATCCGTTCGTTTTTAACGCTCTCAGTTATCTAGATATATAATGAACAGCCAGGCAGACATGATACAACCTTGTTTGACAACAGCCCCCGTCTTCACATCAAACCAGGGAGACATCTCACCTTTAACCCTAACGCACGCCTCGCTATCACTATAGAGTGATTTCACGGCATGCAGTAGGGAACTGCTCACTCCATATCCAGGCAACACGTCCCAGAGTTCCTTTCGTACGACTCTATCAAATGTTTATTTAATAAAAAAACAACCAAAGACACGTGATACGATACGTGTTCCACGGTGTATTGGCTCTACCGTATTGTCATTTGCGTGGCGTTATATATGTAGCTTGCCAACAACACATTGCGCTTACTTGGCGTATCCTAGTGTCCTAAGTAACGCGCGACCGTCCTGTTGTAATAACTGCAATGAAGTTGCTATTATACGTGTTACTCCTGCTCATAACTCTATATGGGAACACTTGCGGTGCAAAAGAATTCAAAGGTAAAACAAAAAGATCTTAGTTTGACTCGTCTCCTAAATATTCTATATAATTTTTGTTTTTAAAAGTCGAATTAAAGTTAATGAAACAGATACTATAGTTACAATACGAAGATATACTAACCAGACTGCTTTCCAAGTGTCTAATTACATAAAATCGAACTATTTAGAATGGAGTCAATGATAATCGAAGCTGAACAACTTCGAGTGGTCGAAGCGAGACAATCTGAATGTAGATAAAGCGAAATTTGTCAGTAAGTTTAGAGAGGTCTGTGTGCCTTGTAAGGCTTGATGATATATATGTATGCATGTTGGTACATATTTTACCGATCCCAGTATGCTTAAAGGTACCGGTAAAATATTGGTTTGTACTATCAGTGCTGCGAATAACTTTTGCCTCATACAGTCCGTATTTGCCTTGTTGCTTAAGTAGTACAACTTTTATAGTTCTTTGCCAATAGGTAAAGGTTAAAACTATATATATATCCTCACGCCTTCCCACAAGGGTCCCCGAAGGGGTAGGCAGAGGTGTATCCCACTTTCCGCCGGAGGTATATTAGGTGCCAACGTGACAGATGGCGAGTCCATCGCCGTTATTCCAGCACGACTACACATACGCCTTTGAATTTCTTCTCAGACGTATGCAGGTTTCCTCTCGATGTTTTCCTTCACCGTAAAGCTCGTGGTGTGACTAATCACTGTACTTAAGTTCAGAAAAACTTATTGGTATGATAGAGGTAAATAGAGTGTAACATCACCTTCTTTTCGCCGGAGCTATATTCATGTGCCAAAGCCAAGAGAGGGCTAATTTGTCGCCGTTTTTCAAGCACGGCTTTACTTACATTATACCTATTCCAGATGCTGCCTACTACCGCCTCCCGCCCCTGTTCCACCTGGACGACTACCAGAGGTGCCTCGCCCAGCCCGGCGGCCTCTACTGCCTCGGCACCTTCCACATTCAGCCGGCAGTGGCACCTCACCCTGACTATGAGTTGATTAAGGTCAGTACTAAATTTACACCCACATGGATAGCTACATGGCAAGCCTTGACCAAAACCCCCCATATTGTTATTATGCGAGTTGTTATGAACTGAATACATTCAAAAATGTTGTATAGCTTTCAATGTGTAAAATATTCTTATCTCTATTTAAACGAACGTAGCATATAATATAAGTTAACACATAGAATATATAATAATAATAATATATCCTCACGCCTTCCCACAAGGGTCCCCGAAGGGGTAGGCAGATGTGTATAGGTAATACCCACACACCCACTTTCCCCCAGAGGTATATTAGGTGCCAACGTGACAGATGGCGAGTCCATGGCCGTTACTCGAGCACGACTATACATACGCCTTTGAATTTCTTCTCAGACGTATGCAGGTTTCCTCTCGATGTTTTCCTTCACCGTTAAGCTCGTGGTGTGACTAATCACTGTACTTAAGTTCAGAAAAACTAATTGCAACTGCTCGAACCACTCGGCCACCACGGCTTCGGATAGAATATATACTATCAGAAAAGTCAGTACAGTCACCTGGATTAGAAAGCGCCCGCTATCCATCGCGGGTACTTTTTAATTAATAATTATTAATAATAATTAATAAGGTACGCCGGCGTTATTTAATATCTGAGCAACTACCGCCCGTTCAGAGCTGACCACATTTGCGCAAATCGAAAAATCGGTATGTAGGTAGCTCGATGTATGTATTTATGTATATATCTATCTATATAAGTAAATATATCGTTGTCTAGTTACCATAACACAAGCTTTGCTTAATTTGGGACTAGGTCAATTTGTGTGGTCTTGTCCCAGGTATTTATTATTATTATTATTATTACTTTACGTACTTTATACATATATAAATCTAATATTGAGTGGTGACACACCACTAAGGGTAAAGAACTCTATTGGTTCAATCTATAATCTTTTATAAAGACCTAAAACCGAACGAAGTTCGCTGGTTCGTTGGTTCGCTTGCTCATGTAGTACGAACAATTGTTGCATCCTACAATAGCCTACATTATTCATACTGTGACCATAGTAACTTAAATATAGTTTATGTAATTTTAACTGTATGTTTTACTATTAAAATAAAATAAAATAGTTTGCTCTCGATTTTGATTTTCTGTCGCTATTTTATTATTTTATTTATTTATTAATTTGTCTCTATTCTATTATTATTATTTTAAGCTATACATGCGTGCTTCTAAATCTTTTCACTACATTTTCTAAAACAAAGTCTTCCGCTCCGTATATCTGTCTGTCTGACACTCCTGAACGGATTTTCACGCAGCTTTCACCACTAAACGAAATAATTCGCAGGCGGGTCACTTATTGCAAATACCTGTTTAAATTATTTATAATGCAGTATACCTACCATTAATACAGTGGTATTAATTTTAATTTTAAACACTGCCTTTAATTCTATATTTAATATAACGATAACTGTCAGAGCTGGTTATAGCTTTCCTTGTCCAACTTCATTGTTTATTTATTTATTCATTATATATTATTACTTAAACTAAAAAAGCGTTTCAAAAAAATGTTTTAGAAACCAATATTTAATATATAATATTATAGCCATAAGTCTGTATTACCAGGAATATTCAGAATTGCCGTTCAAATTCAACCGAACGCTCATTCACCGCGGTTGGTGCGTGAGCGCACGATGCAAGCGCCCGCAGGTCAACGCTTCGCTGACAAAAGCAGACGGCGCTTCGCTTCAGTTCGAGCGCTGCGCAGCGCAGTGGGGCCGCGCACGCGCCCTCACCACCTCGCTACACGCCCTGCGCTACTGCCGCTCGCACCAAGATACGCTCGTTGAAGAACCAACTACTCCAGAACAACGTACTTTTATTGAAGTTGTCTACGTCATCTTATTGTTTAATATCATTGGGACGGCGTATGACGTCATGACTGATGATGACGCCAAAAGTAAGTGAACCTTATAAACCGATATTTAAGTGTACATCATTGCAGCTGAACATTTAAGGACACCCAAATTGATGAAGTATTGGTCGCAGGCGGCATTGAGTTCAGCGGTGAGTGTTCTATATGCCGTCGTCAGCATAGCAATGGATGCTCTATAAAGAACTTAGGTTCAAAAACCTTAAGGGACGCCGGCGTTCTTTAATATCTGAGCAAGTACCGCCCGTTCAGAGCTGCCCACATTTGCGCAAATCGAAAAATCGGTATGTAGGTAGATTCGATCAAAGACCGCAATATTAGACCTTAACGCCTTTGATACATCCAAGCAAATATCATAGCAGCTTAGGCATTGGCAATAAGAACAAACTGCGGCGTGAGCGAACAAATTTCTAACAAGCAATGAACCCGTACATACTTCGAAAGTCAGTTCTTGAATCTACCATAAGCGTACATCATTTGTACATACTTTTTAGTGTTGAACGCTACGTTGACGGCCACTCGCGTAAATCAGTTATTTTACATAGTGGTCCGTCCAGGCTTCTTTTATAAAAAAAATATAGCTTATGTCTATGGCTCTTATGGCTCCTTCCCATCTTCCTGACACATCGGTGGCGGCCGGCGCCGCTGCTGCTCAGCAGGAGTGCCTCAAGCGCCGCAAGTATGCCTGTCTCGGGTCAGGTTACATATTTGCTGCATTTGCGGTTGAAACTCTGGGGCCTTGGGGTCCTGAGGCTCACTATCTTTTTAAAGAGGTCTCGCGCCGTCTAGTCGAGACCTCTCGTGACAGGCGGGCTGGAACATATTTCGCTCAGAGAATCAGCATTGCTATCCAGCGTGGCAATGCTGCTAGTCTTCTTGGCACGTTGCCTCGGGATACCGATTTGGGACAAATATTTTATCTGTAAGTAGTTAGTTGCAACTGTTCTTTGTAAATATTATTAATTGTTGTTATTGTAAATAAAGTATAATTTGCTTATGTCACTCAGGGTGAATGTAGCTTTCCAATGGTGAAAGATTTTTTTTTACCGGTCCAGTAGTTTCGGAGCCTATTCAATACAAACAAACAATCAATTATTTCCGCTTTATAATTAGTACGCATAAGTATAGATATGGATAAAATATTAGAAGATTCTTCGTGGACTTGTGGTTCAGTAAACATAGTAAGCTTCAGCTTATAGTTTAACTCTCCAATTTGGTTTCAGAAATCAAGTTACTTACTGCCTGGTCCATCCCCGCAAACTGGAGACGATTGATT
This sequence comes from Drepana arcuata, assembly GCA_016069955.1. Taxonomy (NCBI): domain Eukaryota; kingdom Metazoa; phylum Arthropoda; class Insecta; order Lepidoptera; family Drepanidae; genus Drepana; species Drepana arcuata. The sequence continues at coordinate 37,905 of JACCPG010000186.1, forward strand.
TCTGCTTGCGATAATCCGAGGACGGCCCCTTTAAACATTTTGCAAGGTTTCAAGTAACTATCTATCCGATGGAAACTATATAAACTGTCGATTTCTACTTAGCACAACATACATTTATATGTACATAACGCAGAGTCCCTCCCCTGACAAAGAGAATAGAACCAGTAATCTCTAAGATTGACAAGTATGCTTGCCGGTTCGAGTTCTTTCCCATCAAACGTTCCCACCATAGTGTTAAATCAGCTTATAATATATCGTCACGCCTTCCCACAAGGGTCCCCGAAGGGGTAGGCAGAGGCGTATAAGTAGTATCCACACATCCACGTTCCGCCAGATGTATTTTAGGTTCCAACGTAACAGATGGCGAGTCCGTCGCTGTTACTCAAGCACGACTAAACATACGCGTTTGAATTGCTTCTCAGACGTATGCAGGCTTCCTCTCGACTGTACTTCAGAAAACTCATTGGTACAGTCGGGATTCGAACTTGCGATCTTTATCTACTTTTACTATACTATCTATATCGCCCACTCCCCGGCATTTAACTAAATATTTTTTGTCATATTTCAGGGCTATTTTTATGTTCTTGGCACTGTTAGTTCACACTGGGGCTACACCATACAGATTCTTCACTGGTAATCCGGAGTTTTTGGAAGAAGTGAGTGAGAATAATATTACATGTTTTGCGAGTATTTGATCCGGTATGAAAACGGACGCATTGTCCATCTTTGAATTAAGTTGGCAATGCGCATATGTGATTTCAGGAAGGCCCTAATTTGTGTTCATCTACTGTTAGCTTAAACCAGCGCTGGGACATTTAATGAAATGTATCGCAAAAGTTATAAAACCAATTGATGGAATGACCGTTGGGTATGTTTTCAGGTGACGAACAGCTTGGGTGGCAAGTTGGTTGCTACTGGATCATCACTAGTGCACATTTTCATCACAATATCCGCCCTCCTGACCACTCACGACCTGCTCGTGAAATCCGAACAGAAGCCACTGAGTCTCAATATGCTTCCGTCGTGTATTTTGAAGAGATTCTTTAGGTGATGAATAATATTTAGTATTAACAAACGGTCTTGCATACGTTTGAGAAGAAAATCGAAGACGTGTATGTATAGTCATGCTTGAAAAAACGGCGATAGACTCACCATCAGTCACGGTGACACCTAAAATATTTATCCAGTAAAAAGGGGGTGAGTGACCAGACACCTCTGCCTTTCCCTTCGGGGCACCTCTGGGAATGTGTGAAGATAAGATAAGTCAGAAATATCTGAACTTGGCTCACGAGGTTATCAACGTGTTGGATGTAGACTCCGCAACCAATGTGCCGGTAGTTGTAACGGAAAAGGGCCTCAACCAGTGTCTGAAGTGGGTCTCTTTACATGGTTAGTTCAAGGCCCTGATATAGAAAGCTATGCTCTGTTTGAAACATGGGGAGGAGATCTTTTGCTTTGAGACTGCCTGATCCTCTGATCCAGACACCGGTGGCACTCTATATTTGGTTTTTTGTACATATACTTATGACGGAAACGCAGCTTTGGGTCGTTTCTAAGAATGACCAGCTGACGTCCTACCCTCGATGGTTATCATTAGTCTATATTCGTAGACAGTTAAATATTAATAGACAGGAAAGTAGTAAAGACTTACTGCTTCGTATAGTTCCTTCTTTATAAGTTGCTTTAGTAAGGTATACATGAAGATCTTGACGATTGGAATGCAAGGAAGATCCGATTGGCTTCTCTGGGAATCGTAAAGTGGATTAAAGCCAAGAAGTGGATGCATGCATCAAACCTTTTCACTTCGTGGAATGATGGGATAGTTCTTGGCTATTATCAAAGAATTTGGGTTGAAAGTTGACTTGTGGGTGATCACTACATAAAAATATGATTAAAATACTTACAGACTGGCTCCGGTGAACCTGCTGGTGGTGGGCTACGCAGCCACGTGGTGGCCGTACGCCCGCCAGGGGCCCTTAGTGGCGCCTGTCATAGGCGACGAGAGCCGCCAGTGCCGTGACAAGTATTGGGCTCAGGCGCTCTTCATCAACAACATCGTGGCTCCTGGCGAGAACTGCCTAACGCCTACATGGTCAATACAACTCTAATACATGCCTTAACTATTTGAACTTAATAAGTCACAATATCCGTGTAGGGTACCACTCAGAAGATGCCAGCCGAGTGGTATAACCATCGGGTGGTTGTGTTGTGTTCCTGAAGTGAGTAAAAATTTGCTGAACTCCAAGTAGCTGTGCAGGTAGCGTACTTAGTTGTCCCATATATTGCTAACACGTTACTTATCGAATCGATTGATATGTTCACGCCTTCCGACAACAAATTTAGGGGTCAACGTATGTGACTATCCGGCAAACTCATTAATACATTTATGACTGGGACTCAAAGCTACAATTTGACTTGTAGACAATATTGACTTCTCAGGAAGAATAGATTCTACTTCTTGCTTTATCAATTTATTTCATTATTACCTTCGTGTCATCACGAGATAGGCAGAGCGCACTCACGGTGAGGCAGAGAGAGAAAAGCCCAGTTTTCTCTAGACTTACGGATCTCTGATGGACGCGTGATCCACGTTCATCAGTTTCTTCATCGATGCTCGCCTGTTTCGAGTGAACTCTTGACGTTCCTATCCTTGAGTGACTGTTCGATGTGACCTAGGTATCCAATCAGAAACGTCGTGTGTTATTGACTGGAGTAAGACAGGTGAATCTTGTTGCTCGTCTATTGCTCGTATCCTTGTTTATATTGGACGGCAATGATGTAAAATATTGTATTGTTCACTTTTGAAATGTATAAAGCGGATTTGAATCTTAAAGGTTAAAAGTATTTTCCATTAATTCTGATCTGAAAATACTACCACTATAATTAACACCCAAGGTCTCACAGGTTCCTAGCTGCAGTATTTCAGTTGCACATCCTGATTTGTGCGTTGACCCTCGCGGAGGGCTGGCTCAAGAGGAACGCTCTTATTGTCTACCCAGCGCTCGTTGTGGCGACGTCCATCGTCAACGGGTTGCTGGTATACATCTTTGATTACAAGTCCTTGATCTACATCAGTAGCCCCGAGTGAGTTCTTTTGCTATATTATAATTTATGTATATTTAGAAAAGTACGTACTTCCTAGAGCCGTGGTGGCCGAGTGGTTCGAGCAGTTGCTTGCGACGCAAAGGTCGCAAGCTCGAATCCCGACTGTACCAATGAGTTTTTCTAAAACTTAAGTACAGTGATTAGTCACACCACGAGCTTTACGGTGAAGGAAAACATCGAGAGGAAACCTGTATACGTCTGAAAAGAAATTCAAAAGGCGTATGTATAGTCGTGCTTGAGTAACGGCGATGGACTCGCCATCTGTCACGTTGGCACCTAATATACCTCTGGCGGAAAGTGGGTGTGTGGGTATTACCTATACACCTCTGCCTACCCCTTCGGGGACCATTGTGGGAAGGCGTGAGGATATATTATTTTTTACGTACTTCCTGGTCTAGTCGTTATACATATTGTATTTATAACTAGTTAGGATCCTTTGATGCGGCAGAAGTAGGTCGCTAGTATCATCGTCGATCCCAGATATAGATGCACTATCCACGAAGACGCGCCCCACCAATTTATGTCGCGGGGGTCGCGGGATGCGGGGAGTATGACCCGAGTCTATTAATTGTAGTGTGCGTGTGTACTCATAGGTAATCAGTGTGTACCGACAATACTCAAACATTAGTGAAAAGTTGCACACTTACACTATAGACTATGGGGAAGAATTAAATAGTGGGGTAGTATCGCCGTTACTAAAGCACGACTATACATACGTCTTTGAAATTTATTTATTTATTTATTTACACACACACTTTAACATCCTTCTTCATCAACATATGCAGGTTTGATATTTTCCCTTTACCGTAAAGCTTGTGGTGTGACTAATCACTGTACCTAAGTTCAGAAAAACTCATTGGTACGGTCGGGGTTCAATCTTGCTATCTTTGTTTGCCTTTTATACGGCAGAATATAATTTGTAACCCGAATATAAGTTTGGCAAAGTGCGAGCAATGCTAATACATACTTAAAAGTATTCTGTGTGCTATATAGAAATGTCAAGACCATGTTTCATGGAGAGCGGTCCTTCTCCTACTTCTACAAGTCGACGTGGGGAGCCATACCTGCCTGTTTAGTGGGGATGTTCTTGGCGCATCTTCATTACAGGTTCCACAAGAAGATAAATAAAACGGATAATCATAAAGTATGTAAAACTGTTTAGTTAATTTTAAGATCATGGCTGCCTACGATACTTCTTCCTAACACATCAAATACACAGGTATCCAATTATGTTATTATCTTCTTATAATATATATATAGTATATATTACTTATAATATATATAATAGAGAGCCGTGGTGGCCGAGTGGTTCGAGCAGTTGCCTGCGACGCAAAGGTCGCAAGTTCGAATCCCGACTGTACCAATGAGTTTTTCTGAACTTAAGTACAGTGATTAGTCACACCACGAGCTTTACGGTGAAGGAAAACATCGAGAGGAAACCTGCATACGTCTGAGAAGAAATTCAAATGCGTATGTATAGTCAAAGTTGAGTAACGGCGATGGACTTGCCATCTGTCACGTTGGCACCTAATATACCTCTGGCGGAAAGTGGGTGTGTGGGTATTACCTATACACCTCTGCGTACCCCTTCGGGGACCCTTGTGGGAAGGCGTGAGGATATATTATATAATATTTTTTATATTATATTAATATATATAAATCACGCGTCACGTTGTTTGTCCGCGATGGACTCTTAAACTACTTAACCGATTTCAATCAAATTTGCACACCGAGTGCCAATTGCTCCAACTCGAAAGTTAGGCCAGCTAACATCTCAATTTATAGTCTCTCATATTATTTAATTGCAAATTATTTTTCTATAATTTGGCAGTCACAGTAATCTGTAAGCTTTAAACGATTCTAATAGATGGATAGGCGTATGTTTGTTTCTTTATTTATTTACAATGTAATATAACAAAAATCTTAGCCACAGAAACGCCTGGTCGAGTCTACTAGTATTATATATGTATATGCTATTATCAAAATAAACGCGCACAGCGTTGTAAAACGCTATAAGAAAAAAAAAAATTTTTTTACTCAATGATGGTTAGTAAAACGCGTTGCCACCAATGCCGTTCACCATTCTATTAGAGCTTTTAAGCCAAGAGAAATCCTAACGCCCTTACTGACTGCAAAGGAAAGCACTTCCCATGCGTAGCGTTATTTGCGCTTTATGGCGTAATCATTGCGTTTTCACAGTGGCTGGTATTCTGTCAATATATCTTCATGCCCCTAACGTTCCTCTGGATCCTGGCTGGGACCTACGTCCGCGGCTACAGATCTCCTCTCATCATCGCGGTATACGGCGCTTTTGACCGCA
>JACCPG010000187.1:0-33098 GCA_016069955.1 Drepana arcuata
GCCCACTTCGGCCTATGTGAAATAAAAAGATTTTGATTTTGACGTCGGAACCTAAAATATGTCTCCGGCGAAAAGTGGCTGTGTGGGTAGGTACTACACACCTCTGCCTGCCCCTTCGGGGACCCGTGTGGGTAGGAGTGAAGATATATAAAGAAGATTACCTAATATGAGATCACGGCTTATTGAAACTATTCCAGTATCCTATTGCTGCGGAGACAGAGACTCAAATGTAATAATAAAAATATAATATTATATCCTCACGCCTTCCCACAAGGGTCCCCGAAGGGGTAGGCAGAGGTGTATAGGTAATACCCACACACCCACTTTCCGCCAGAGGTATATCAGGTGCCAACGTGACAGATGGCACCTGATATATGTGTGCCGATATACCTGATATATTACTGGTAATTGGAGCGGTTTCATCAGTAGATCAGATATTTATATCATTTTTACCACAAGGGTGGTAAACTAGCATGCGGTCCGCGGTAAACGCCGCCAATGGACGCTTGCAAAACACCAGGGGTATCACTAGGGTTGGCGACCCTGAAGAATATTGTCACACCCTTGAAGAACTCCATGCTAACATCCAGGGAAAACCTAAACGGAGAGCTCATTCAACAGCCGGAGAGTTCTTAAACTTTGGAACCGCGCAGTACGAGATCTTTTCGGTCTTTACATTATAAAGGTCTGATGTACTCAAAGTGTACTCGTATGTACAAACCGTATGAAATCACTCAATTTTCCCACCGATGTAATATAACTGCGCACCGGTACATTCGCACATAAAAGTACTGATGATTTGAACAAAAAATATATGTCGGCGAAAATACGGTGGGCATCGAGCGAGTCGACTTTTCACCTTATGCCGGAACACAAAAACATTATTCAGGTGAGACGGGTTACGTAGATGTAGGGAGAACTAGATAGTGCCTGGTTATGTATGTTAATAATAATAAATAAAAGTATTGTAATAATTGTACACATGCTATAATGTTCAATGTAATGTTTATTTATTTAAAGTTTATGCACAATTACAGTACAATGGTGTTTTCTCCCAGTCAACCACCCTTGACAGGAGAAACATTGAAGCGGGTGTGCATAGAAATAGACACATAAAGTATATATATATATATATATGATTCATATAGATTTATGTTGTAAGGAAAAATATTAATATTAATTCATACGTACATGTTATACATGAAGGACGGGAACGTTAAGAGTACTCGAAACCGACGAGCATGTATGAAGAGACTGATGAATGTGGACGAAGCGAAACAGGTATGTAAGTCTAGGGAGAACTGGCGCTCTATACTCTCTGCCTACCCCGTTAGTGACTCGGCGTGATGATATGATGGCCGTATCCGTAACGGAGTAAGCCAGCCTCTTTTGCTTCGTCTACATTCATCAGTCTCATCATACATGCCGGTTTCGAGTTGTGTCGAGGAACGATTTTACACAAATTGATTCAATGGTTTCGTTTCCACTTTACGAGCTGTGCTTATCATCATCGTATCGACTTACTTATATATGTGGATGGGTGGATGGATATTTATGACTCAATCTCATACCAGAACGGCTGAACAGAACTGGATGAAATTTGGTACACCGGCAGATTATAGTCTAGAATATGACAGAGCTTAATATTTTTTATTACAGTAAAAGAATGCAAGTGCTAAAGGCTCGAGCAGAAGGGCCTTCGTGAAAATGTTGAAACAAATAAAAAACTAAAACAAAACACTACCACAAAAACCACACCACATCCAGTGGTCCTAGCTCAAAGCAAAACCTTTTAATTATTAAGCGTACACCGATGCGGGAGACCAGTGTTTTTCCCAGTAAATCGCCGATCCGGGATAGCGGTGATCAATATTAACAATGGAACGTAGCCTCACCTCAGTACCGTACGCAAATTGAATTACTTATGTACTTTGTGCTTTTCGCGCTGATTGTACTCGTTGGTTTGGTACAATGCAATTAGGTGACAATTTTACCAAATTCTGATTGATTTTAAAGTGATCTGTGTCTTTTTGGAGGAGCCTTACTAATATGATAACTGCCAAAGTTTGTGACGATCACCGATCCGCTGAACGGAAATGGATGAATTTTGCCATAGAGATTATCTTGCTGGAGGTTTCATTTCAGAAAAATTACAAAATAATGGAGCCGTGGTGGTCGAGTGGTTCGAGCAGTTGCCTGCGACGCAAAGGTCGCAAGTTCGATTCCCGACTGTACCAATGAGTTTTTCTAAACTTAAGTACAGTGATTAGTCACACCACGAGCTTTACGGTGAAGGAAAACATCGAGAGGAAACCTGCATACGTCTGAGAAGAAATTCAAAAGGCGTATGTATAGTCGTGCTTGAGTACGGCGATGGACTCGCCATCTGTCACGTTGGCACCTAATATACCTCTGGCGGAAAGTGGGTGTGTGGGTATTACCTATACACCTCTGCCTACCCCTTCGGGGACCCTTGTGGGAAGGCGTGAGGATATAATAATAATAAAAAGTGTGATCAGCACGCAGCTCCTGCGATATCTAGATGGTTACTATTTGTTGAGTGACCAACAGTATAGATTACGCCACAGTCGCTTAAGAAGAGCAGTCGAGCAAGAAGCTCTTTCTTGTATATCTCACGCAACGTCGGTCACTCGCTATCGAGTCACGGTGAGGCACTGTGTGTGTTATATCGATTGTACAACGGAGTGTTCAGAAGAATGGTTCGACATGATGCCCACTTCTATATTCTACCACCGCAACTCTCGCTATCGACGAGGAATTAATCCCTCTACCTTGGAACCAGAAAGCTCTCGCACTGCGCGGCTTCTTACACGAACGCTCAGGCTGTGGAATGAGCTCCCCGTTGAGGTTTCCCCTGGAGAGTACAGCATGGAGTTCTCCAAGAAGGGTGAGAAAAGATTCCTGCAGGGTCGGCAGCGTGCCTGCGATACCGCTGGTATTGCATGCGTCCATAGGCGGCGGTAGCCGCTTACCATCTGACGGAATGCGTACTTAATTGCCAGCCGTGTGGTATAAAAAAAACACTCTTGACGTTCCATTGACTGTTCGATCGATTTGATCTGAGTAGTTGGAACGTGGTCTTCCTCTGCCTCTGTTTCCAGCCTATCTATATGACAATCTATCCTCGAAGCAGTCAAGTCAAGTCGAAGGGTACCTACAATATGTATTGTAGATTATTTGATGGAAACTATCTATTGCATGCAGCGCCGCGCGTCAACCTGGACCAGCCGTCCCTGCAGCCCTGGCCAAGCCTCGTCGAGGTATTGGCTGCGCCACTGGGGTCAGCATCCGTGCTGCTTCCCCCAGGAAGCCCGAGCCTGTGAAGGTTCCGCAACGGGCTAACGACGATGACAGATTTGTGACGGTGCAAAAGAAAAAGCGCCGCTCACGTCCGACCCAGAACCGCTGCGGCAAGGGTGCTGCGGAAGCCCAATGTCAACATACGGGCAGCGCAGCCGAATACTCCGGTCTATATCTCCCGCTTACACTACACTACAAAGGCGGAAGACATAGTGGAGTATGTTCACCGGATGCTCAGGTACAGGCCCAGAGTGCAGATGCTGGAGTCGCACAAGTTTTTAAGATTTATTTTCGGAACTATAACATATCGTTTGTGTTAATCCGGCTAACAATTCTATCACTGTGCCAAATTTTATTCAATTCCATTCAGCTCTTCTAGCATTGTAAAGAGGAAGTATTTGATTGTGAGTTAGTAATGTAAAAAGTAATTGACAGATTTCTTTTAATTAACCTACATTACGGCTATATTTTATTTTAAAATCCATATATATTTATAATCAAAGTTAACAGGGGCGAAAACTCCAGGCAGATATTGTAATATTTTTTTATACGCGATTTCTTTTTTAGTAGTACACTGTGTTTTACAAATAACGAACAAAGTCCGAATCAACTACAACACTCGCATCCTAAATCGCGTTCATACAGCGGGCTTAAAACTAATACCTACATTTGGGTGTGCCACCCCCACCGCCACCCCCACCCGGGGTGCAAGCTGTGTTAATTATTCACATTTTAATTTACGAAGCCCGCTGCCCACCGCCGGGAAAAATGTCTTGCACTCCTCCGTTCGACAGCTCTGTTCTAATTGGATATACGATACTTTTTGTTACAATTTGATTGTACTGTGTTGAGGATTTGGGCTATGCTCAAGGTTCAATTCCGTAAAGGTGCGGGTTTATGGTTAAAGACCTTTACAATTGTCGTTTTTCATGGCATATATTTGTGTCCAGCTCGAAGGACCACATAGACAGATGACCGGCTCGAAGGACCAACAGATACCTGACTGGTTTTTCATCTTCCCACAAAGGTTTCCGGAGGGGTAGATAAGATGTGAAGTAAATACACACTCACGACCATACATACGCCTTTGAATTTCTTCTCAAGGGTATGCGTTTCCTCATGATATTTTCCTTCACCGCAAAGGTGTGAATAATTACTGCACATAAGTTGAGAAAAACTCATTTGTTCAGTCGAACTTGCAACGTTTGTGTTGAAGGCACCTACTCGTACCACCTGGCTACCATGGCTCAATACCACTACGGCAAAAAGAGTGTTATTTACCCTCGTAGAAAGGCGCGTAGGTACATGTTGATAAATCAAAGTATTTCTTGCAAACTAATCGCGTCAACATCCCAAAGCATATTTTACGTATGATGTGTACAATACCACAAGTCCATTCCGCGCAACGAGTTCGCATTAAAAACACCTATTTGCGACAACCCCAGAAAACATATTATACCGTCACTGTCATGACGAGCAAAAGAACCTTACAAAAGCGGCGTCCCTTTCAAGCTCCACAGGACAAACGAGACGAAACGACATGCCATTCGAATCGAAATGATCAGAATACGGACCCACGATTGCTATCTAAATAATTCACGCATGTTTCCCACTCCTAGAATCTGGTTTGCCCGTTCCTGTACCGAACATTGTTCTTACACCTGTTAGAATAAAGTGCATTTTCGCTTGATCACCAAGGAGCAAGGTGGAATGAGCACTTTGCATAGTTTTTACAGGTCTCTTATGCGAAATGTCGATTCAGATCAGCCCCTCTCAACGCGATGAGGTCGCGGCAACAATATGTCCGTTATAAAGCTTGTATACGACAAGAAAGGTGGGCTAATAACTACGTCGATCATAGCGGGGTGGATTTGCGATGCAGATGTGTTTTTGTAATGGGCTTTATTACTTTCGTATGACAGGAATTGTAATGAGTTTTTGCCGAAGGTTCTCGGATTTGTAGATGTGTAGATGGAATGAAGATGACAATGATGTGTTGGACTAAGCTTTGTTTTTTTTTGTAATAGATTTAATGCAGTATGATCATATTGTACGTTGTACTGAGAGAAATATAACATGTTTTTTAAATATTTTATAAAAGGAGTAAAAACAGCAATTAGATAATGGTAGATAAATTAAAAGTTTGGTTCGCTTACCAACGCATGGCAACATATGGCCCTATTTACTTTCTTAACGTCAGTGATCTTTCGTTATGATTTTCATGCCTACCTTTTTAACTAACTCATAAAATATTGTATCAGATGTACGAATAGTTGTCCCATACATAATGTATGTATGTGTTAAAGCTTAGACATTAATCAATTTTCCTCGCATAGCCGCTTCGCAGGTGAGATTACCATATTTTTGCGATGGCGTGTTATTTCAAAGGGTACGCTCAAAAATACGGCATTCTCATTAACTTTGAAACGTGTAAGGAGGCGAGCATGAATACTAATTGTGGAAATGTAGTCTTGACTGGAGATATATTTCAAATTTTAGGAAATACGTTACACAAGTATATACTTTTTTACACATGAGTTAATGAGCTGGAATGGGGTGGATTTATAATCTACACAAGTGGAGATGTAAGTAAATAATTCAAGAAGACTTTTAGTTTAAACGAAAATACCATTTAAGTCTAAGAGTGAAACTGCAAACGATAGACATTACTACATGTATATATATATATATGTATAATAAGAGAAAAAATGTCCTTTAAAAAATCTTAGACTAGGCAATAGTGTGAGTGCTAATATGCGGCTAAAGATATCGGTGACATGATGGGCGGACGCAGTGTATGTTTCCTACCTGCTATATTAGCTATGGCTCAAGCCTCATCTATATCGTGACATGTCAGCCCGATGTGGGGTGTTGCTCCACCGTTGTTAATTATACGATTTTCTTTGAAATACGTTAATAAATATTGGATAAGGCTCACCCCTGTTCGGCCCTTTAATGAACCCGCCAAGAGCTTGTTGCTTTTTAGTGGCATCAACATTATTTTATTGGGTTTTAAGTTACATAATAGTTAAAATGTTATTTGACAACTCAGCGTGGGGAGCCGTGATAACCGTAGTTCGTGTAGTGGCCACCAACCCAGTTTGGAAATTAGAATTCCGATAGTACCGATGTTTACCTCAACTTAAGTACAGAGATTAATTACACCACGAGCATTACGGTGAAATAAAATATCGAGAGGAAACCTCATCCTCACGCCGTCCTACAAGGATCCCCGAGGGGGTAGGCAGAGGTGAATAGGTAGGACACACACACCCACTCACCGCCAGAGATATATTTTAGGTGCCTGCATACGTTTGAGACAAATTCCTAAAGATGTATGTATACTTGTGCTTGAGAAACGGCGATAACTCACGTTGGTCCCTAATTATATGGCAGGCTAAGACTGGCGATTATAGTTTGCCAATGATTTACACTTTGGCCACACGACGGCGGGATAGATTGTAATATTGCCTCCCTAGCTTTAGAGGCGACGGTCACAAAAAGCCAAAAGGCAGGTGATCGAAGCCGAGCTATGCCTGTTTGATCTCACCTTTGATCTCAATTGGCTAACTCGATTACCCTCCCGGTTCTCACCTAATTCCCGTAATTAAGGCATGGAGGTAATTCGCTCGAAGAGTGACGTTCTAATCTTTATTGCATGGAACAATGACGGTATTTTACAAATGGAAATAAGGAGGTGCTTGTTTTTTTTTACAAAATAGGGATGTAAATGGATTATATTTTCATCAATTTCTCGGGAATTCATTGGAATACTATATATATTTAATGGGGATTTTCATACGTCGGCTGGAACATATCTCGCTCAGAGAGTCAGCTGGACAAAACAATATCTCATTTAAGTTTCCAGAGTAATTAGTGATCGCAAGAAATGCAAAAGTACATATATACTGAACATAACATTAGGTTGATTTGACATTGACTCTTCTTCCGTTAAATCATTAAAAGGATTGACGTTGATATAAAAGTAAAATACAAAGGTGTATATTGTATTGATACTATCATATTAGTTAAATTAAAATTAATATGCAATTGTGAATGTGTGACACGTATTTAAGAAACCGGCCCCACAGGCCGCAACGCCAGTCCACGTCACAACAGATGAAGCCGCAACGGCCGCAACGTCTTCACAGAAATGCGCTTTTATAATGTAGGACGTAGGTACTGCATGTTTAAACAATTACATATATAAGTTTGTGCTGTCGCCACAAGATGTCGCTAGCAGATTTGTAAATCACGCTATAGAAACGGTCTCATAGAGCTAAATAAAAGAAATAATGTCTATGGCAATAACTTCTTGATGCTTAGGATAATGATCATGAATAACCTGTTCATATGAGTAACTATAATACACTACACGCGACTTCGTCCGCTTACAAAATATAGATACATATATATATCATTAATATATAAGAATACTAGCGGTCCGTTCTGGCTTCGTTCGGGTGGACATAATTTTTATTTTATAAAAGAAAATATAGCCAATGTCTCTCAGGGTGGCTGTAGCTTTCCAATGGTGAAAGAAGTTTTCAATTCGGTCCAGTTCTTTTTGAGCCAATTCGTTACAAACATACTTACATACAAATCTTTCCTCTTTATAATATTAGTATAGAAGTAACATATAGGATAGAGCGCCAATTCTCCCTAAACTTATATTTCTCTTTCTCTTCGTCCACATACATCAGTCTCTTCATACATGCTCGCCGGTTGAAAGTACTCCTTACATTCCTGTCCTTGAGTGTCCGATCCGTTTGATCTAGGTAGTTGGAGCGGTCTAACGCATAATTATATTTTTCGAGATATTTGTTTTTTCTCAGAAACTGTATATTTCTCTCTCTTCTTATATGCCAAATTTAATTTCGATCTGTTCAGCAGCTTAGTCGTAAAAAGTAAACAAACAAACGTACGTCATCTATACCATTACTGGATCTATACCATGGAACTTATTGGAGTAAGCAGCTACAACTCCAAAGTCCATTTTCGAGAACAACTGTATCTCGCAACTGATACTAACTCCGAATGCAACTTACCACCGACTTCACAACAAATTACATTACCTAGATACACGACGAACTTTCAAGGCGATTTATTTTACCAGCTACCCTCGCTTCGGATAGAAACAGTCGATGTCGATGCAATGGGCATATAATTACTAACTACTATCTAGTTAAGATATACGCCGCAGTTTCGCTTGCGTTGGTGCGGAGGTGTATAGGTAATACCCACACACCCACTTTCCGCCAGATTTTATACTGTAGGTGCTAAAGTGACAGATGGAGAGTCCATCGCCGTTACTCAAACACGGCTATACATACGCCTTTGAATTGCTTCACAGACGTAGAAGACGCAGAAGAAATTCATAGGTGAATATATAGTCGTACTTGAGTAACTGCGATATACTCGACATTTGTCACGTTACTACCGATACATCTCTACCTGCCCGTTCGGGGACCCTTATGGGAAAGCGTGAAGAAGCATTTTCAACTGAGCAACAAATAAAAAAAAACTTTTTAGAAAGCCCTCCTTTTGGGAAATACCAACTCCTGATCTGTAAGGATGCTTCATCAAATTAATATCAGCATTTTTTTTTCCAATACCTGCATACGTTTAAGAATAACTCCAAAGACTTAATATAGTCGTGCCTTCAAACTTCTGCACGTTGGCACCTACATATATATGTCCGGCGAGAAGAGATTGTTACACCTTTGGGCATCCTTGTGGGTAGCCGCGAGGGCCTTTAAGATAATATGAGTGGAGTGTGTGTGACGAATCATATAGTCGTAACGAATTCTTGCACTGTGTCGGTATTTCGTCAAACAGTGTCTGCACATCATGTTTATTTATGCATATGAATAGACATAATAATTAAGTGCTGTTTTAATGTAATCAAAAAGCTTACACTAAAACTGCAATTATCAAAGGAAATTGTAAAATTCCTTCAGCTCAGTTTAGAGAAGCGATTTTGGAATCGCAAATAAACTATACGGTGGATTTAAAAATAACTCGCCCAATAAAACACCTGTGTGCTTTTGCACAGCAATTAACGAGTCCGCAATCCGGCAGTTTAATTCCGAACCGGCCGCAATAAACGAAACGCGACCGGACCGGTCCGGAGCCATCCACCGAGAGGGAATGTGATGAAAAAGGCACTACTGTCCACACACACTTGAAGGAATGAAATTACAAACGGCGGTCGCGGCCGCTGCCCGTAATATCATTCCGTGCGAGTCTTGAAAACGAAATTAAATTTTGCATGAAAATGGTACAAAATACAAAGAAAGTGGGGGAACAAAGCCCGAGTGGCGCCCAACGTGGGCTCCGGTTGGTTAGCCCGCGAGCCGGACTTATCGCTGCCCCACACGTGTATAATTTGTTTCTAATCATATTACATTTTTGTAGCGCGTTTCTTTGTGAGGCTCCATAGCTGCGGTTAGATTTAATTTTAATTAAGCATTCCAGGCATCCAGACTCGTGTCATACACAGATCGTAGAACATACAATCGTGATGGATTATGATTTATTAATCGGAGTACACGACGCTTCCTCTCCGACATGTACCGAATGGCTAATATTAAAACTACACGTTTGAGGCTCGCGCGTGACGTCCATTATTAATAACACACCGCGTCGGCCGGTTAATTAGCTCCCTTCATAATGTACAAACGGTTCAGGAATCCCTCTCGAAAATTTACGCAGTCATAAATACGCGTTGCCTTCGTACTCGGTACGCAGTGATCTCAGCAATTTTCAGTTTTCGGCAAGAGTGTTAATAATTCAGTATGTAGGCGCGGTCGTGAAGCAAAAATGAATACTCTAATGTGAATGGAACTTAGAGAGAGGGCAGGCCCGCCGACGGCAAAATAATTAAAGCATAGCATTAAAAATTCTTCCAGTGAGCTCTGGCCGGCCGGATATGTGATAATATTAATACCGGCTCGGCCGTTCTTAGGCTTTCGTGCTCATTGCAATTATCATAATGAATATGGATGCCAGCTCGCTGAATACATCCTCCTTTTACAATATTTTATCCATCAATGTGATTAAATCATTATGTAGGTAGATCATACCGAGTACCTACCTACTGACATTATATCTTATATTCACACGTTTATACAAGATATGGAGATTATATAATTTATATAATAATTTATTGCCCGACTATAAAATTTTAGAACGACTTTGGATTTCTTCTTAGACTTATGCAGGTTTCCTCTTGATGTTGTCCACTTAAAACTTTTGACAGAAATATTGACTGCTGCCGCTAATATCTGTTGGATTTATATGACAAGAGAAACTAACAACTAAGCAGTTGAATGGAATATTATGACTCCCCTTATTACTATAGGGAGTAGTCCTATAGTCAAAAGTAGTAGACAATATCAGTAATCTTTTCGGTGGACTTCGTCACGATTCGCTCACGCGGTACCGCCTCTTTTACTCGCGCCTCTTTTCTCCCACTCTTGAGCTGTTTGGAAAGCACGTACGCACCGATATGTTGCAGTACAAACTAAAAGTAGTATGTGACGTCCTTACTTACAAACGGCGATATATACACCCTTGCATACCCTTATTGAAACTCTAAAGAGGTGTGAAGATATCAGAAGTTTTTTTGCCAATAAACCTTACATCAGTCTACTTACGCCATCGATAAAAACACAAACAACTTACCAACTTACAAGGTGCTACCTGTCAAGGTCAACCCGCCCTAAGGGAAACTTTTCCTTGTGTTTTAACCCTTCAAGCACTTCCCCCAATTTGCCATCGACACCGGTAACTCTAAGGGGCAACGGTGTAGGGATAAAAAAGGTCTCGCGTGATCCACCCGCAAATCTCTGTGGGGACGATTACGATACTTAAATTTGAACGTGAGAAAGATTTTTTCGTGCTGTTTGTTCTTGGGACGACATTTGGAAGTTTTTCGCAAACCGACCGCTGTTTTGTGTGGTAGTCATTTGCGGGGCTGCTATTGTTACAATATAGGCTTATATTTGGGGAAATGTTTTACTTTGGTTTCACGTAGGTCAACAAACAATATTCTCTCAACTTTAGAATGCAGAATAGAATAGAGTGCAGAATGAGAGAATGCTTACTATGAATAACTCAGTTAATTACAAATCTATTTAAATAATAAAGTACCCTCACTCGCACTTTTCGCCGAATACAAGCAAGTTGCGCACGTGACAGATGGCCAGTCTATCACCTTTGAATTTTTTCTAAAGTGTGTGTAGTTTCTGATTTTATTCCTTCAACGTACGCAGCTCGTGATGTGACCAATCACTGTAAGTTCAGAATAACTCACTGGTACATTCACGATCCGAACTTGCACGAATAAATAATTGTATAATCACCAGGAACCCACACAATAAATATAATTCAAGGAATCACAAATACATTCACCGCAACCGTTGTGGTCAATTGTAACTTTGGTGTATTTGCTGAGCGACCAATGTCTATCGACAAACAAACTGACTGGACAGACATATTTGCACAGTCCATTGCTGTGTGTAGAGGTTCTAGCATTGAGTTATTCTTTGGCTAACTTTGGAGAACCATAATTGAGTGCTGTCCACTAATTAGTCTTCGATGTTGCTAGTATAGGAAGGGCATAAATCGTTTCCCGTTCGAATTTGGAGCTGCCCGACTGGGACAGGACCTCCACTTTATAGAAGTCCGTAGCCAAATAACACTATTATTTTTTAACTCACAAAAATCACATATAATCTGAGTCTAAGATATCTACATACAAATCAAAGCTCATAATAAGAGTCTTGGTGGCCGAGTGGTTTGAGTAGTCACCTCAAACTTGAAGATAGCAGATTCGAACCCCGGTGAATTACACCAATTAGAAAAGTATGTACTAGTTAGGTTATTTATCATACCACAAGTATAGCAGGGAGGTAAACATTGTGAGGAAACCTACATACGGTTTTGAAGAAATTCACCGAAATATATCTCTGGCGAAATGTGGGTGCTATTAAACCTCTACAGCTTTTACAGGTAATATACATTCCAAGGAAATTAGCAACAAAATAAAACAAGTCTACTCGATGTAATAAAGCCATCGAAAGGAGCAGTGGGTCGAAATTCCATCGGTTACCGGTAATTAACTTGGAATCCGCAAATCGATCCCTCTTCATCTCCGAGGTAGATGGGGGCGGAGAGCTGGAGTTTTCCAATTCGAAGATTGGTGTTGTTTCAGGGATATACAATATTCTCAGTTGTAAAAATAAACTGGTAATATTTTTCTGATGAATCAATATATACCCAAATGTTATCACGCCGTCCTTCACAGGTTAGGCAGAGGGAGTAGAGTGCCAGACCTCTTTCGCTTCATCCAAATTCATTAATCTCTTCATACATGCTAGATAGTTTCGATCGGACAGTCAGAGAGTCCGATACGATTAATCAAGATAGTGTGAACGTGGCCTTCCTCTGCCTCTTCTTGCACACACTTTTGCATTGTACATCTATTTCGTCATTCGTTCATCACTCATTAATGATTCTCAATATATTAAAG
The DNA here is from genome assembly GCA_016069955.1 of Drepana arcuata. Lineage (NCBI taxonomy): Eukaryota > Metazoa > Arthropoda > Insecta > Lepidoptera > Drepanidae > Drepana > Drepana arcuata. The sequence goes on from JACCPG010000187.1 coordinate 12,857, forward strand.
ACATTTTACATATAGTAAATAACATTGAGAAACATTAAGAAAACAGCCGTGGTGGCCGAGTGGTTCGAGCAGTTGCCTGCGACGCAAAGGTCGCAAGTTCGAATCCCGACTGTACCAATGAGTTTTTCTGAACTTAAGCACAGTGATTAGTCACACCACGAGCTTTACGGTGAAGGAAAACATCGAGAGGAAAACTGCATACGTCTGAGAAGAAATTCAAAGGCGTATGTATAGTCGTGCTTGAGTAACGGCGATGGACTCGCCATCTGTCACGTTGGCACCTAATATACCTCTGGCGGAAAGTGGGTGTGTGGGTATACCCTATACACCTCTGCCTACCCCTTCGGGGACCCTTGTGGGATAGGCGTGAGGATATATATTATTATAAATAACATTATCATTGCCTGTTTACCATCAGGTACCTTAAGGGTATGAAACGAAAAGTGTAAAATTTGAACCAAATTTAAAAAAAAAGAGAGGTAGGGCATAACGGGTTTCCCGTTCGAATTCGGAGCTGCCCGACTGGGGCAGGACCTCCACCTTATAGAAGACCGTAACCTAATAACACATTATTTGTGTTGTGTTCCTACGCGGTGAATAAGGCTTGCAGTAATGAGCTCCTTGGGGGAGGGGGGAGGATTGTTACATTGTGTTGGAAGCAGAGGGACTAAACCCATTATGCTGCCAACACAGTATAACTCTCCTAACATAGAGTGGCAGCGCGCAATTGATACCCGGTATATTTAGCGTAAATAGGCTGCGGTAACCGTTTCCCATCAGGTGGGCCGTATGCTTTTTTTGCCACACTTGTTGTATAAAAAAAAAAACCTTGTATGAGAGTAGCGCTCTGACAGATTGACCCAACAAAGCTCCTGTATTATACCAAGATTTTTGCGAAGAAAGCACTTAATTGTGGTCACTCTATCACGTCCTGTCACTAAAGCTGCAACCGACGACATTTCGCATCAATTTCCCAAAGCAAGCCACTGAAGGTATTGTGCATTCCAGCCTCGGTTTAACAAATAACATTGGTGGCAGATCCAAGCGGCGGTATGTGCTCGGTGGATTAGCTGGTAAATTGGTTCGAGCCCGGATCAGAGCGGCGCGGCCCGCGAATCAATCCTCATCGTTTGAGACGGCACGGATAGAGCGGAGTTGGCTTAAGTATCACATTTACAAATTTGCCCCCTAATTAACTCGATATTCGATTACCATTGATGTATTTGTTGTATAATCTATAAATTCATATTATAAAGGGTTTGTTTGTTTGAACGCGTTAATATCAGATACTCAGCATGGAGTTTTTCAAGAAGCCAGTCTTCTCTAGACTTACATACCTCTCCCTTCGTATACTTTCGAGTACTCAGACATTTTGCACTCCTCCAGTCTCGAGAGAACTGGTGCTCTACTCTCTCTGCCTACCCCTTGGTGATATGTAAAGGCACATGAGATAAAATGATCGATTACAAAAAACAAAGAAACCTTCTCCACACTATCTCAGTACACATTCGATTCCAATAGATTCTAATAAGATTAGTGTTGTCACACGGATGTTAGATAAAATAGTTTGTGGCCTATAATTGGGGTCGCAAAGTGTCGACCTGTGTCTACGATCGCCCTACCCAAAATGCACCCTATATCCTAACCATCAATGTTTACTTTAGCAAACCACCAAATTCCATGGTCATCATTCGCATGACCACGCAATATCGACTTGTAAGGTGACGTCTGAGGGTTGAGCCTTCGACATTTGACTCTGTTTCTGGGTGCTAAGACATGTTTTTGCTTGGAATGCGTGTAAGAGCAGTTGTCTCCGATCGGACAGAGCTTACAAATTGGATCGGTCGTGGGTAAATCAGGGTCGGCCAGTAATGGAGAGTTACAGAATCGTTTGGGGCGGTCAAAGGATTACGTAGTGTATTGTTATCTATTGATCGTTACCACTGTTTATACCCTGCGTGTTTTCCATTTAAGATAAGAGTTACGTTTGTGGTCGATTGAAACGATTTGGGGTATTTGACTTTCAATAAAGTTTGTCAAGTTATGCCAATGATGAAAACGGCTCTATTGCCTTATTTAATACTTTATGCAAGCATGCATTGTATCGCGTTCTGCCATATATATATATATATACCTATAATAAAATATGGCGGGTGATAAAATCTTTGGATACAATTTCGTCTAAAGTACTGACTTACCACGACTGTATGTGTAAAGCAAGAAAGGCTATTTTAAAATTTAATAATCGCCATATGTCAGTAACTAAGCGTGGTTTGATTTAAATCAACCTTTCTGCCTTTCATGGGTCAAATTCTTTTAATACTACTAATCTTAAAAAGCAAACTTTTGTCAGGACCTTTGTTAATCAATCACACTAGAACGGCTGAACAAAAATTTAAACTGGGACGCAATTTGACACTGAGATGGATTACTAGCTAGATTAACACAAATGATATGCTTTAATATAACCAATTAAATAAAGAAATTCGCGGTTGAAACCATGAGCAGTAATAAATTGACATGTAATAATAATAATAAGAATATAAACATCTCGTGAGTAGTGCTTTGTGCGTTCAGTACCCGTGCGAAATCTCAACTCGTTGTTTAATCAGGATTGGACTGTTTGCCAACTGTCTGCGACAATAATGTACTGTACGTATCTACCAACTTGTTGCAGAATTTAGGTATTTGGTATTATATAGGTACTATTAAAACAATACATTTGTCTAAGCCGTGGTGGCCGAGTGGTTCGAGCAGTTGCCTGCGACGCAAAGATCGCAAGTTCGAATCCAGACTGTACCAATGACTTTTCTAAACTTAAGTACAGTGATTAGTCACACCATGAGCTTAACGGTGAAGGAAAACATCTAGAGGAAACCTGCATACGTCTGAGAAGAAATTCAAAGGCGTAAGTATAGTCGTGCTTGAGTAACGGCGATGGACTCGCCATCTGTCACGTTGGCACCTAATATACCTCTGGCGGAAAGTGGGTGTGTGGGTATTACCTATACACCTCTGCCTAACCCTTCGGGGACCCTTGTGGGAAGGCGTGAAAATATATTATATATTATTATTTAAAAGGCGAGAAGATTTGCTACGGATTCGCGTGCAAGTGCACCGACCGCGGAGATAAGAGGATATCTAAGGAAATACGACCGGCGACTGTGTGTGTACATTAGCGCTGCATACTTTTGCTATATTTAAGTAGTTTATGTTATGATATTCGGCTTCAGAATTTCACGCTTTCCCCAACGCGGTAGGAAAAGATTTAAACACCCTATATTCGCCAGAGATATAGTGCGAACGTGACAGAAGGAAATCATCGAGAACAAATCTGTATGCGTTTGAGAAGAGAGTCAAATACGTGTGTACAGTCGTGACTGTGTAAGGGCAATAGACTCGCCATCTGAAGCGAATCGAATAACGAAAACGAACTCTCGAAAGAATAACGACCTTTCTCACCAACCAACTCATTTAATAATATCAGAAGGATCTTTTAGATAAACAAATGCCGTGGTCTAGTAGTCAGAGGAACCTGCTTAACGACCATTGTGTGGAATAACAAAAAAAAATTGTTCAGTTTAAAAAAAGTTACTACTTTTTAGATCAGCTATCTACCTGTGAAACTCCCGTCAAAATCAGCCGTTTAGAGATATTATTTATTAAGTAAAAAGCGGTTATTTGAATATATAAAATTTTATTTATTTGTATGTATAGGCATATCGGCCTGCGATACCATAATACAAGCACTGCCTAGTTTAGAGTTGCCTTAGTGTGACATGTCCAGAGCGTCGTAACTTTACACCCACCCTCGTTTACTTCGTGCTATAATATTATGTACACGCACAGTCGGGGTAAGAAAAGGTTTGTCACCTTAAAGTCGAAATTAGCTTGCACAATTAACGAAACAGAATATCGCATTGACGAGTGTAGAGTAATTATTGATCGGAGGAAAAGAATACTTAATATGTTAATATTTGATTCAAACTTCGAAATTACTGGGCCATGGTCAAAAAGGTTCCATGTTAATATGAAACTCATTCGATATGGAGATTTATTTAATACATTTTCTTTTTACAACACATGGGATAATCTATCTATGATAAGCTATGGGATAAGCCGTGGTGGCCGAGTGGTTCGAGTAGTTGCCTGTGACACAAAGATCGCAAGTTTGAATGCCGACTGTGCCAATGAGTTTTTCTGAACTTAAGTACAGTGATTAGTTACACCACGAGCTTTACGGTGAAGGAAAACATCGAGACGAAACCTGCATACATCTGAGAAGCAATTCAAAGGCGTATGTATAGTCGAGCTTGAGTAACGGCGAATCTGTTTCGTTGGTACCTAAAATATATCCTTGGTGGAAAGTGGGTGTGTGGGTATTACCTATACACGTCTGCCTACACAATCGGGGAGACTTGCAGGAAGGCGTGAGGATAATCTATTTCTGTGCCAAATTTCATCGAATTACGTTCAATAGTTTTTCCGTGAAAGCGGAACAAACATTCTTGATAACATTCGCATTTTAATATTAGCAACATTGACCCTTGTTATCATACCAAGTAAGTATAATTTCATATGCAGTCGCCACTTAGTGCTTTAGTGTAAAAAGGTACTTCTAGTCTACGACTTGATTAACCAAACGTACAAATTTGAAACCCGACGAATGTTTCGTGGCCCGAGTGTACCAAAAGACACCCCACTATCGCCCGTGTACACGACTGCACCAAACAAAGTGTAAAACTCAAATCCTGCAGACGGCGTAACTTGGTAACATCTTAGCATAATTAGCTGAAAGGGTCGTTTATTGCTAATATTAGTTGTGAGGATTAATACTAACTGGCTGAGCTTAATACGCTTCTCGAGTGCTATTAGCATAACTCTTTGCCCGAGGTTCGTGTTGTGTTTTGGCTTTATGGATGGTGTTTCGAATAGTGCATGCTACTGTACTGAATATTTTAAGCTCATGTCTTAAGAGAAGAAAGCAACATTGAAAATAGCCTATGAAGTTATTTGTATGACGTCACACCTTCCCAGAAGGTGCTAAGGTAAGATATGGCGAGTCAATCGCAGTTTCTCATGCATGACTAGACATACGTCTACAACTACACACGAATTTCATCTCAATTGTATGCACTTTTCCTGTCGATATTATTCCTTCCCTTTAGGAAAAGTGATATAATTCATGATTGTACTTAACTATAGAACTTAAGTAGTTAAACGAATACACTATCAGATGTCAGGCACTAATGGAATGTGACAGGAGGATACATCATCATCCAGTTGCGCCTAAACATAATAGGAAATCACGAAGCGAAATTAAGCCTCAGCCACAATCTGTATCGGCAAATCCAGAATGGGATGCAGAAATCCAAAAACATTAGTCTCCCCTCAAGACGCCCCTGTCTGGGTGCGGGCAAATCTTCGAATTAATTTTACTGGCAAAATATGCAAATTTGGAGATATAGCCAGGCTAATAACATGTACAAAAGAGTGGCGACTCAAGCGCGAACGCTAAAGGACGATCATCGAACGATGACGTTGTGTGTCAATGCCTATCGCGGGTTTGACTCAGGGAATTAATAGTTTTTCTTAATAACATTTTGTTTCTGAACTCCCCGAAGCAGTAGGGATACCAGCTTATTTCTATTGTAGATACATTTAGGTGCCAACGTGACATAGTCCATCGCCGTTTTTGAAGCACGTCCTTCAATTTCTTCTGAAATCTATGCAGGTTTCCTTGAAATCTCTGGGCGACTATTCGAATAAGCTTTTTTAAAATATTCCAAATTACTAATGAGTCAATGGTGAACGGAATCATTATGCCAAGGTTCTAATGCTAATACATAATTCATATTACACTCATACATACAAGAGACAAGGGGCAGTCAGTGAAACAAGTCGCTACGTCTCTAGATTTACAGGGATATCTTTCTCTTCATCCACATTGTTTTAATAATGAAGTAGATCTTAATTCAGCTTTATATTCGATGACATCAGATTAAACTTCAATATAATACAATATTAGAATCAGATGGAAGATACTATCTACATTTTGTTGGATTATTAGTCTAATAGTCCCCAATATCTGTTACAGAAGGCGCTAAGCTGCCTAACAGTCTCATCTGCTGAGATTGTCATACAAACAATACTCTTTGATTTAATCGCTACCTCGGGCTAACATTATAGCCGCTCGAGAAGCTTAATAGGTAACAAAATTTACCGTGATAGTAGAAAATACACGATGCTTACGTGCCTCACACTCACCAACTTGTAGCCTTATTAGGCTTAAATGTTTAGTTTTACTAATAACATCGCAAAAGATATCAAATTGTTAACTACAATAGTAATCTACGCGTAAACATCAAAGTAACAGCGATTATTATAATTATAACATCATCACGCCAAGTCCCTAACGGGGTAGGCAGATAGGCTAGTGTCAGTTTTCTCTAGACTGACAGATATTATTATTATTAGGTATCTACTTATCTATATATATATATATACATAGGAGATCCCATTTTTGAACTGACTCATCACGAAATCTCGGGAACTGTAAGGCCGATTGACTTGAAATTTGGTAGGAGTATTCCTTACGCGGTGTAGAGGTCAGCTAAGAACGGATTTTGTGAAACTCCACCCGGAAGGTGGAGTGCAGGGAGATCCCATTTGTGAACTTACTCATCTCAGGAACTGTAAGGCCGATAGACACTTGCGAAGCCGGGGCGGGCAGCTAGTTGCATTATATATAATTTCTAAAATTAAGACGTATCGAACATCTAGCAGCCTGAGAAATAATAGTTAGGGAAGGCACGGCACAGCCTAACTTTTTAACTTTCGTTAAAAATGGTGTTGTCAGACTGGGGTAATATCCACACCTTACAGAAGATAGCTTCTGGCTAGTATCGTATTACTGTTGTGAGTAACGTTTATACGAGTGCACATGCAAGAGCTGACAGAAGGAAGATGTACGTCCATAAAGCTAATGACAGTGTATATATAGCTCGATACCTCGGAACCAAACACTCGCCATCCAACCTTTTCCGATAACTGTACTAAAAAAGGTTACACTGGTCGATTTATAACGTCATACATCTGAGAAGAAATTCATAGGCGTATTTAATATTCGTGCTTGAGTAACGGCGATGGACTCGTCATCTGTCACGTTGGCACTTATACCTATACCTCTGGCGGAAAGTGGGTGTGTGGGTATTACCTATACATCTCTGCCTACCCCTTCGGGGACCCTCGTGGGAAGGCATGAGGATATATATTTCCTTGCTCAGCACAGTAGAGCTTTACCGAGAAGAAACCTGCATTTGAGAAGAAACTTGAAGACGCCTAGTTGTGCTTGAGAAACGGCGATGGATTTGCTGCCATCTGTTGTTGAATGAAGGAGACGAACCTGTTCTGACTTTACGTAAAAAAACAATAACACTAGATGACGTTTGACAAGTGCACTTACTTGCAGAGTACAGTAGGGCTCCCGGAGTCGAACAAGCCGCCCCTGCCCCATCTGGAGGGCAGTTCCGCTATGGTGACCCCGCGAGATCCCCACACACAGATCCTGCTACCGCAACTGCTGGCCATCATGCGCTCCACGGAGTACGACGGGGGGGTCACGAAGTGAAGTTTCTGGGACGAGAGAGAAACATAAGTTAGAGAAAAAGTAAGAAAATGAATACTTTGTAACCGGGTTTAATTGTACAAGTATGATAAGTACGAAAGTTAGTTACGATTTTTTGTATTTCAATCGCGCCAGTATTGGCTGGACGGAATTTGTTGAAATTTGGCCAAGTGATAGAGTATTAGTTAGATTTACATAGAATATATTTCATTCCCGAAAAAGAGCAAAAACCACCACTAACTCCCACTGAGGGCAGATATTCGTGATGAATACGAGTATTTCTACATTAGTCTTAGATGTCCTATTTATATAAATATATATATAAGTAAATATACCGTTGTCTAGGTACCAAAACATAAGCTTTGCTTAATTTGTATGTCAATTTGTATAGAATTGTCGCAAGGTATTTATTTATAAACTAATATTCTTGCGACCGAATATAGTTCGGGTCAATCTTTAAGCTCAAAATATCTAAGAAATGAATAGAGGAATGTTTTCATAAAAATTTGAAAACACAATTTATTTTTATGAAACAAGAGAAGGCACAATTCCGATATCCAACTATCTCCAGTGTCGGAGACGAACGGCGGAAATATGATTAGGAAAGTTTTTTAATCAATAAAAAGAACAAAACGGAAGCCGGCTTCGCTTCCGCTGTCGTTTTTTCGCCTTAATTCTCATTACACCGCCTTGGCTCCTTCTGACGTCATAGTTATAATCATCTACCGTTTGATGGCGAGTCGTGGTCCGCTATTTTTAAAGGAAATTGAAAAAGTTGCCTTGATCGCTCAGTGTGAAATAAGATCGGCAACGAGCGCTCGTCCTGTTTATGTACTTTATAAGGCGTTATGAATCGTCGCAGCATATTGGATTAAGCTCCGGTTTTATTCGTGAATATATTGCTACAGGTCCGAACGAATAATCATACATATAATCAGGCCGTGCCCTATACGGGGTAGGCAGAGAATATGGGGGGGCAGTTGCGAGAGTAAGTAACAGAGGTAGGGCATAATGGGTTTTCCGTTCGTATTCGGAGTTGCGCGACTGGGGCAGGACCTCCACCTTAAAGAAGTCCGTAAACAAATAAGTTTTTTGTGTTGTGTTCCTACGCGGTGTATAAGGACTCCAATAATGAGCTTTTTGGGGAGGAGGTGAAACTTCGTGAGCATACATAGGTTACGGTAACCGCTTCCCATCAGTTGGGCCGTATGCCAGTTTGCTACTATTGCTGATATAAAAAAAATGCCTCTGGACTTACAGATTTCTCTCGCTTCATCCACATTCAACAGACTGTTCATCTCACTCGCTTTCTATTACTGAAGTGAGTGAAGAAATATTGACAAAACAGATAGTATTCAATGCGAACGTGTGCGGAAGAAGAGTCAGAGGAAGAACACGTTCCAACGATAATTGTAACGAGTAGTTGGAACGTGGTCTTCTTTTGTAATTTTATTAGACAAACAATATTACCATATTTCGGACTAACGAGAATTATGCGCAACGTGAATTGAATATGAGGGAACGTTCAAAGCACAATGGTTTACACAAAGGGTTTTCGGTGCATTAGCGAGTGATTATCAGAAAGAATCAAAGAGTGTACCCTTCGGGACGCCGGGGTTACCCGTCCGACCCCGATAAGTAAAGTTGCGTTCTTATTGTTAGCGGGACGGAAGCGCTACTAGTATTATAAAAGATTGGGAGTATGTTTGTTAATCAATAAATTTTATCAAACAAAAGAGCCATTGGCAGCAGACACTGACATCTACGCTTAAATTCAAGTAATAACTTCATTTTACATACATACATATGTATATCTGCAACGATAAGATTTTACCACGCGCAAGTGACAACAAATTCATGAGAAAAACCTATGCTTGATCCCAGAATGGTGACGATCATCAGACTTGCCCAAATGTACTGGTATTAATATATCTTTGGAGATGTTCGCTATTTTAAAACCAACTTATTAATCGTTTGGGTTAAGTGGATGACAGTTCCAAGTAATTTAGTAATCTGTTAGTTTTAGACGAGTTTTACTTAGCTTCTGCAATAGTTGCGGTTACCTGTAATTGGGTGGACAGGGACACATATATGTTTTATGGTGGCATGTTCTTTTAACTTTAAGGTGTTCTCAATTGTTGGTGATTCAAATAAATAAACATCATCACGCAGTCCCTCACGGGGTACGCAGAGAAAGTCGGGCGCCAATTTTGATTTTTGTTTTGTCTCTCGTAGCGTGAGTTTATCTTCATTTATACCACTTGTCGTCATCTTGGCATAAAAGCATACGATCAGTCTGATGGTAAACGGTTACGAGAGTAGAGAGTAGAGAGTTACGAGAACAGTGGCATTTCACCGCCACTTGACACAATAACACTAAATACAGAATTTACGTCCAAATCTAAGCAAACGACTAATTTGTACGCAAACACAAACGATAAATATGATTATAAAGCAACGCGTCACCCTTTACTGTGCAAAATAAATTAAATATATGACTACGAAACCGTAAAACAGAAATAAATTTTATAATATGCAAATTTCGGTACCAAGAGGACAATAAAAATTAAGGCTCCCGGGGAATACCGTACTTATTAAAATTCGAGATACCACACATGCTAAGCCGTGGACAATTATGGGAAGGCGCTTTTCCGTAAAGACCCCCCTTTTATTTTTCCATATTTAATAAAATATTATGGCAAAAAAATTAAATTTATTCATCCCGCGTGCTCGTGTGTATCGCGATCGGTGTCACGGACAGATTTTTTTCGCCATTTTGTTTTACGTGACCGCCGCGCGCGGTCCGAGATAGCCCGCGTTGCAAGTATTCAAAATAATTATTGTATGGGTATATTTTTAATTTAGCTATGACTTGAATACTAATGAAGCTATTAGATAAAGGATCTGATATTATATTTGAGGTTTTATTTTTACATTGTTTTGTTCAAGTATATTTAATAGCTTTGTCGCGCAGTTTCACCTGAATAAAATTTTAAGTCATTGCTGGTTTTTTTCTACAATAAAACATACTCTATGTGTTAATACAGCTAACAATCTATGTCTGTGCCAAATTTGCTCAATATCCGTTCAGACGTTCTGGCGTTATTGAGTAACGAACATGCTCACAAACTTTCGCATTTATATGTTTTTAAGATAGTGTTAGAAGACATAATAGTACACCGCTTACCACAAGCTGTAATGGAACCTACTTTAAATACGAAATATATTTTTAAGATGTCAACTTAACATATGCCTGTCTGTTACTATGCAGGCATAAACTGGGTAGCATGTGCAAATCGCTGTACTCAAATAAGGATTGTATAACGCGTGATTTAAACCTACATCTTGACTTTCGACTGAAGCCTCTCATATATCTAGATATTTTTTAATTAACAAAAAAAAAAGAAAAAAAAGTCCACGTTCCCTTTTTTACCAAAGGCCAGATACACCTAGTCATTATTTATATTTCCATAAAAGTTCTAAAATATGTTTATAAGTAAAAGTAACTAACCACAGCGAGTCAGTTAACAAGCGCCGTGCATTACGGCCGCAAGGTAGACACGTAATTAACTTTAGTCCCGCTATTCGACGCAAGATGGCGTAGTTAGTATTACTTTACGGCTAACGGCTCGGGGAAGTATTTTACAGTTTCTCGTTACAGGGAGACTTCTTGTTGGAAAATACGATTTTTATATAATAATAAATACCTTGGGACATTTTTAGACAAATTTACCTAGGCTGACACTCAGAAATTCTTATTGATGGTACATATAAACATAGAACAAACAAACTTACAAGCACTTTTATTTATTACACAACTGTCCGCCCTCAGAAACGAACCCTCGACTTCATGTTCCACAGCTTGGAGCTCTGACCCTAGACCAGACAGCCTCCATCATTAATAGCTAGTAAAGGTTTCATAATATGATCGTTTAAATAGCCTGTCAGTTTATGAGGCTTCTGATAGAAGATTAGTTAACAAGCAACCAGTTTGTTTGTTTAATTTCCATACCAATAAGGTAATTTGGAACTTCTATTGGAGATCGCTCCGGTTCAAATGAAACGTCGTAAAATACAAATAAATAACATTCCTCACGAATGAACGTGCAAATCCCTTATTTAATGACACAAGACACATTCTGCCGTGGTCGCCGCAAGTGAAGTTCGAATCCCGACTATACCTATGTGTTTTTCTGGAGCATAACGTCATTGGTCAAACCACAAGCTTTAAGGTGAAGGAAAACATCGAGAGGGAACCTCAAACGTAAACAGGACTGACCGTCGGTGTCTAACCCTGCAGTCTTCAATTGGCAGACGACTAACTAAACTACACACCAAGACTCTTATAATGTCAGCAACTTATACGTCTTATAATGTCAGTTTTTTTGCGTACACCTTTCAATTCACCTGCAAATATTATGTACATACATAAATATAATCATGCTGAGTCTGTACGCCGAATATTATATACGACGTGTCAGTAAGCGTCCTTTTTATGGCGTTGATTAATTTGATAAATTAGCTCGTACTTAATTAATGTTGGATCCATTACCCCCAGCGGTCCACCTGTCCGCGAAACACCTCACCTCGAGGCGACATCGAACCGCGACTAGTTCCAAACTCTTCACATAAATCACCGAGTCGCGTTTGGCGCACCTCTCTAGAGCCATTAGCATTTTTTATGCATAGAAATCGATCCAGCTGCCGTCTAATGCCTCCCGCGATACATTAATATCTTATTTTTTATGACTCTTCTGTAACAATCCCTCTGAACACAAGCGGCTTAACGACCAAAAAATTATTCAAAGAAATTTGTTTCTTCATCTCTGAGTCTAGGGTATACATTCGCTCGCAATCGCGGTTCAGTATTGGGCCGACGAGTTGCAAAAGTTGATAATAGGTGGGACTGGCGATTTTCTTAACGCTTCACATTTTTCTTTCACGGGTACTTTGAGATTAAAAGTTTGGAAAATGAAATGAAAAGTTTGGCGGCTGGTTGGTTAACGAGGGTTCTTGTTCATATCGGGAGTATTGGGTGCCATTATTACGACTGTTAATCGCGCGAATGAAATGAATGAAGGTATAAAGAGCTGCGGAGACCGACTGGTTTGGGCTAGCACCTCGACGGTCTGTACCAAAGAGTTCAAGTCAAATCAAATAAATTTATTGTATGTAAAATTACCTAAGTACAGACATCATTCATGATTCATCTTGGAAGATTCATCACTCCATATTTTACGACAAAGGAAAACATCGTGCGGATACCTGCAATCGTTTAATGAGAAAATCTGCTGAAAAATCGTCGACCGACTGGATATTTGTTCGGTGGGCACCAAAATACAACTTCACGCATCGAGGCACAAAGTTCCTCGAAAGTGTAAGTGTAAAATATATAAAACACAAGCAGGTACATCTCATCCTAAGCCTCGTAGTGGTTTCACTATGCCTAAGTCCACAAAACTCGGTACAGATAACCGGGATTTGAACTTGCCAACAGCAGTTACTCTGCTACAGCGACTTTCTTATAACCTATATTTAATACATAGTTTAAATCCATAATGTAACGTCAACATAGGGATGCCCTGCGAACCTCCGATACCGAGTTGGCAACGCGCCCGGCTCTCACTTGATTATCTGATATTAGTTGCCACCTACCTAAAATACTATGCTCACTGGGGAAAAACTGGCAACTCCTGCTAATGCGTTATTTGTGGATTTGTGCAAAAATATAAGATTGGCTATGAATATGATATATCTGTGTTAAATAAAGTGCAAAAGTGTCTGTGAAAAAGGTTCGAGGAAGACCACGTTTGAATTCCCGGATGCATGCAAAGACGCAGTAAGACAAAGCATGATAAATAAGAAATCGATAGAGGTGTGAAAGTCTAGAGGACTAACGTTTTACTCTTTCTGTCTACATTATGAGGCACTCGAAGTGAAGGTACGTATGTGAAATACAAAATGTAATTTTTAATAGAATTTAAATATGAAGAGACTGCAGAATGTGGACGAAGCGAAAGAGGTATGTAAGTCTAGAGAGAACTGGCGCTTTATACTCTCTGCCTACCCCTATAGGGACTCGGCCTGATGATATGATGATGAAATTGTATTATGCACTTTGTTCTCAATGCCGAGTCGTTATAATTTTATAGAAAAATGTGCTCAATAATGTTCTAGACTTAATACTTATGTCTTCTTTTGCGATAACGCGTTAAAAAGAGACGCATTTGAAGCAAATTTTTGTTAGCTTTATTTTAGCTTGAGGTTGAATCACCTTCTGTAATAAGCTAGAAATCGGTTCTTTAATATATTCTATTATTCTTGTCTAGGAAAAACTCAAAAGAAACTTAAACTTAAAATCCCAATCCTAACCTAATCTGTTCGAATATCATCTGAAGTAAAACGTCATCAATAAAAAACAACCCCTATAGGTCCTTCGGCAAAGTACATAAATTCAGCTACTTCAAGATAAAGAGAAGACATTTTGTTAGCTAACAGTACACCTAAATATATCAAAGAATCTCGCCGAGAGGAGATTCCGAGAGAAAAACGGTTTCCCATAACGTTTACTGAGAAAAATTACACACTCAGGACTGGAAAGTCGTATCTGATACACTTTTCGCAAAGACATACGACGTTTCGTAACGAGCGAAGCCTCCAAGCGGCCATAATGGCTCGCTTTGACTTACTAGATGGAATTTTTAATGCAATAATTTCGATAATTTATCGCTAGATAGCGCTCCTTTGTGGTGAGCGCGGCACGGGGCGGGAACAAAATTGGTTTTCTTTTTATCAGCAAACAGAGTAGCTGGGACGATTGACCCCCGGCTGGTGGGAGGCGCACGGCTTCTCAATATACTTCTCGGCACTTAATTAAGTCTTAAGCAATTACAGTAAATGGAAAAATATATAAAATAAGGTTTTAAAAGATCAAATAGTTGGGTATTCACCGATAAAATAAATTTGTGCTTTTTCTATGTGCACACTACTAGAGAGAAGTCTAGAGAGAACTGGCGGTCTACTCTCTCTGCTACGTATGTATGTATGTACAAAGTTGGGAACAAGTATACTGCCCATCCGATCGCTGGTCACAGATGATCTTATATGTTAATCCTATATAAGAATCTATCTCCGCACCAAATTGCATCCAATTGCATCCAGCTGTTCTGGCGTGATTGGGTGACAAACATCATATTTACAATATACGGGGTAGGCAGAGAACATAGAGTGCCAGTTCTCTCTAGACTTACACACATTACTATTTATAATATTTGTAGGATATATGTGAATGTGTATATATATGTAGGTCAGAGAGAAGGCCGCCTAATGCAACTCTGCCTACTCAAACTACTAGCTTAGCGTAAAAACTTTAAATATTAAATAAAATAAATAATAATATATCCTCACGCCTTCCCACAAGGGTCCCCGAAGGGGTAGGCAGAGGTGTATAGGTAATACCCACACACCCACTTTCCGCCAGAGGTATATTAGGTGCCAACGTGACAGATGGCGAGTCCATCGCCGTTACTCAAGCACGACTATACATACGCCTTTGAATTTCTTCTCAGATGTATGCAGATTTCCTCTCGATGTTTTCCTTCACCGTAAAGCCCGTGGTGTGACTAATCACTGTACTTAAGTTCAGAAAAACTGGTACAGTAGGGATTCGAACTTGCGACCTTTGCGTCGCAGGCAACTGTTCGAACCACTCGGCCACCACGGCTATATATTAAATATGGGTCAGTATTCCCTTTTTAATTATATTTATTTGTAGCAAGCAACACAGTGTGTCACAATACTTAGCATTCAATTCTAAAGCGTCACTGTGGCATCGTGGGCGTGATAATTAAATACGTGACGTTATTAAGCGATGGCCTCTCAGTAATTTGTGGAAATGGAGAGATGTCCGTCGAGATAATGTGAACGGTTGGTGTGCCTTTTTATTTATAATTTACAGAACTTCCAAGCTTTAGCGACGTTATAATGAAACGCTTACTTAGAGTTGTTTATCGGTCACTAGTACTGCTCGAGCTTTAGCGTTCGTAAATTTAATTCCCACACATACACCCACTACATACATCCTAACGCTGAGTCCCTAAAGGGGCAGGCAGTGAGAATAGAGCGCCAGTTCTCTCTAGACTTGCATAAACCTTTCGCTTCGTCCACATTCATTAGCCTCTTCATACATGACCGCTCAATAAAAGATACCATGTGTTCATCTTGCTAATTATCTTTCAATGCGCCAAATTTCATCAAAATTATTTTAATATTTAAAGGAATAGAAAAGCGTATTTATTTTTTTTAAAGCTACAGGCAGCGCTAAAAGTTGTGTCGAAGTTCACTGAAAAACTCCTTGGTATCTACAGCTCAACAATCGTACCAGTCTTCTAACCGACACTTTGTGATTCTCTATTACTACAGCCCCTAAACCATTACGGCTCAAAAGCTATATATAATTACTAGCTGTACTCGCGACTTCGTCGGCGTGACTTTTTTATCATTGGTAAAAAAAAATCTATTAAAAGTATCCTATGTTACTTCTAATACCTCCAAGAATATGTGTATAAATTTTCATGATGATTGGTTAAGTAGTTTTGACGTGAAACCGTAACAAACAAACTTACATTCACATTTATAATATTAAGTAAGGATGTATATCAAAATATACAGCTATTGATATTCTTAACCGCATAAGGAATTACAGATCACAATTTTCTCTTATACCGGGGTTGATCAATGAACATTAACCGTGATGATAAACACCGCACCTTACAAATATCTGTTCTTATAGACCCTTGATATGCATTACACGGGGCATGATCGCATTTAATAAGGCCAGCAGACGTGTATGTTATTATGAAAATTAGCCAGACACAGGAAATTGGCTGCACCTCAGGCATCAGAGTTAAGCGCCAGTTGAAGCTTGGCATGCTAATCTCTTTGTTTCAAGCTTATTTATAATAAACGGTTAAATGAGATTTATATTTAAACTTAGAGTACTCGAAACCGGCAAGCATGTATGAACAGATTGATGAATGATAGATGAAGCGAAATGAAGATTGTAAGTCTAGAGAGAACTAGCGCTGTACTGTTTAATCCACGAGGAACTCGGCATGATCATATGTACTCGTATGTATGCACTTAAGAGTTTACTAATGACGTCTCGCGAATTTACCCGCAGTTTAACGTTTATATATAAGTCGGCCGTCTGGTCTATTGGTCAGAGCTCTATTCTTTATTATATTTTTATTCTAGGTCTATTGAGCAGAGAAACTTTATGTCGCGGATTCGATTCCCGCTGAGGGCAGGTATTTGTGTGATGAACCCGAGTATTTACCCCCTTGCGTTTATATAAATGTACGTTTACAACAAGCCTATGGTTATACAACATGTAGAAAATAGGTATACATACTTATTTATTAATAGAATCGACATACTGAAAGCGAAATCAATGATGGTCCCAAACATATTCATAACTTTACTTGGCATATCCTTGTTACGAAAACAAATAAGCAATGTTCAAGTTCCCTAAGTCAATATGCGATGTTTCCGAGGCCTTGTAGGGAGGCCAAACAATTTAATTTACGCGCTCTTTGGAACACTGTCGATAATGTACTTAGCATACCACCCTACATTTTCACGGGCCATCGCTGGACGTTTTACGTGGAAAACAAATAAAAAAAATACAAGGCGATGTTTTTATGGTTGATTCCGTATCGTCTCTAGATAAAAACCAGTTTAGACCAGTTTCGTTAAATTCAAATCAAAATATTTTTATTTAACATAGGCCTTATAAAACGTCGAAAAAGGTGCAAGGTGCAAAGGTGTTTAGAGGAGAGTAAAGAGAGTAGAGCGCCAGTATTTAGACTTGCAGTCCTCTTTCGCGTACAAATTCGTCAGTTCACACACGCTTGCCGGTTTCGAGTACTAAACTTTTTCCAACATCGAGAGGAAGCCTGCATACGTCTGAGAAACAATTCAATGGCGCATCTAAAATGTGTTATTCAACGTACGGGCATAGGGAAAACTTATTGAACTTCACAATATGAAATATGAAAATACAATTCAACCGTTTCGAAGGATTCCAAGATTCCATTGGTTGGGCGATCGAACGTTGCATTACTCTGCGTCTCCTAGACACACACACAATGTATACCTGTGTTGTCAACCTTATGTCCAAACCAACGTAACATGCCTATATTATTCATAAACCTTTATACGACCACGCTCATTGTGTATTGTTCTTCGTATTGTAATAAGAGAAAAGAAAAACAAAATAATTCAGAGTGCAGGCTCTTTATCGCGAATGATTCCGTAAAAACAAAAATATCCAAGCCTCCCACTAATTGGGTTTCCGTTACGGACCCCAAAGATCGGGGGGCGACAAAAAAATCGCACGGTCGACTAATAAACGGGATGTTCGCTAATTCATCATTGTTTTTCAGTAATAAAAACACGACAGGAACACATCTTCGCGCCTCCATCTAGGCGTGGGGTGAGGCGGGGGAAACGTGTACACCAACAGGTAAATTATGAACGTCCGTTCGTTTCTTTATTTAATTTATCAGAACTCACTTCAACTGCGACAAGCAGTATAGATAAGGCCTTACAATATATTTTTTAACAATGGATAACGACAAGGGTATCAAAACAAATACGCACATATTATCATCACGCCGAGTCTTTCACGAGGAGACACAATAGAAATAGATTAACCAGTTCTTTATAGATTTGCAGTCTTCACATCTATATATTTATATGCGCTATATCAATGAATACTCATATAGAATAAATAAATTTAATAATTCAAATGTATCATATCTTACTAATATTATAAATACGAACGTTTGTTTGATGAGGATGTTTGATACTCATTTATGCCAAAGCGTCTGAACGGAAATGGATAAAATTTGGCACAGATGTAGATTATTAAACTGTCTCAACACATAGGGTGTGTTTTATCCACAATATAATCTACCATTGAAATCAAATATTACACGGGTGTTACCGTAGGACACATATAAAAATTATAACTGGTTTTCGTTTACAAGTGAGTCACTAAAAATGATATACAAACGTATTTTTCGGATGCTCTTCATACGTCGAATAAGATGTTCTTAGGGCACGGAATTATTCGATATTCAGAAATTCAGCAATATTGCATTAATTACTACTAGTCACACGCTTTAAAATGCATTTTCTATGGGATTTTCTTGCACGGAAGTGTGAGAACTCAGATCCAATGTTTTATGATACTACCGGGATAATATGTTTTCATTTCGTCATGAAAAATCTAGAGAACTTGGAATGTTATATTAAAAGTAGAGCTAACATGTGTAATTCCGTTGCGAATTAAACATTTAGTTGACAATACTTTCTCGCGGCGCACAAGATAGGCGCAAAGATCGTAATATTATGTTTATTGAATAAGCGTGCATTAGCATTTCACGTGTACTAAAATTAAGATAACCAATTTCATTAAATCATACTTCAAGCACATTTTGGTATCTTCGCTAACGGTATCCATAGATTGAGAATTTTATAAGTGATGCGCTCGGTGCAAATAATGAAATTATGCCACGAGGGGTGAAACGGGGACGCGAGGGCATCTTTTTCTTGCTTTTTCTTTTGTTTGTTTATTCGTTATTTATCGGCGGATCGAGCAGCGCTATAGATTAACATCAAAGGCATTTACTGCGTACGACATCGTTAAAATTGAATAGGCACTTTTGATGAGGAGGGATTTTATTTAGACATTTGGTATTTCGAAATTAAAAATGTACGATGTTTACGTGCTCTGATCGTGTTCTTAAGCTTGTCATTTGGGCAAATATTTTGGCAAATGGAATGTTTTAGAGTGGTTTATAACGAAGCTATCAGGATTGTCGACCGCTTCATGCAGTGTCTAAGCTAGAATATACCTTAGATTTTAGTTCAGACACCACGGGTAGCCCGGACAATAAAATCAAACAGAAGGCGAAACATAATATATACCTCACGCCTTCCCACACGGGTCCCCGAAGGGGTAGGCAGAGGTGTTTAGGTAATACCCACACACCCACTTTCCGCCAGAGGTATATTAGGTGCCAACGTGATAGATGGCGAGTCCATCGCCGTTACTCAAGCACGACTATAAGCCTATAAGCCTTTGAATTTCTTCTCAGACGTATGCAGGTTTCCTCTCGATGTTTTCCTTCACCATAAAACTCGTGGTCATCATCGTCAAATCACTGTACTTAAGTTCAGAAAAACTCATTGGTACAGTCGGGATTCGAACTTGCGAACTTTGCGTCGCAGGCAACTGCTCGAACCACTCGGCCACCACGGCGAAACATAATAGAGGCGATTAGTAGCTATTAGGGATTGATAAGTATATTAAACTTACGGCTGGCAAGGCGGCTGAGGACACCATATTCGATCTACATACACAGTCTACATAAATTGGAGTCAAATGAAACCCGGACAATATATTCAGAAATGTCAACCCAAGAAGCGCGATCAGCAGTAGTTATCTGTGTAATTGTTGTTTTTAATGAAATGTGACCGAAATGTCTGTCCGAAGCTTTGTCCGCCGGACTGTGGCCATTATCCCCGACTCCCTCTTAATATCCTGAA
>JACCPG010000187.1:34098-56389 GCA_016069955.1 Drepana arcuata
CACCATTGTACTTGAATTGTGCATAAATATTAAATAAATAAATAAATGTCAAGAAAACATGAGTCCGGCAAGCATTTAAGACGAGACTGGTGAATGTGGGTGAAACAAAAGAAGTTGAGTGAGAACTGTCCTCTACTTCTTAGCCTACTCTTTAAGGAGCGTTGGATAGATACATTTATAGTATTGTATCTTGCAACTGAACATTTATTTTCCAAACCCAAATAATTCTTAAAAACATAAGCAGGAAATTATAAAACAGCTTAACAACAAATAATGAGAAAATTTCAAGCACAAACGCTTCTTCTATGTAATTTTCTATCATGCCATAACATGACAACATAACCTCTAAATGATTGTACCCTAAACTAGGAGCCGGTAACTTAATTCCATAGGTATTTAAGCATGATAAGCAAATAATTACCTGATAAGGTGTTTCTTCTCCATGTTCTTCAAACTGCTTCAAGTTTAAGCTAAGCAAACAGTTTTCCACTGCACTCCAAACATACAAAACTTCATCTTTCAATTCTAGCAAGTTTCGCATTTTTCCAGTTGGATTTTCAGGCAGACCGATCTTTAATTCTTTGAATATTTTGTGGTTAGCCAACTTAACATCATACAAACGCGAATCCATGGCGAAATTATTCAAATAATCGTATTGTTTTGGTTGCAAAGACCACACACAAACAAATATATGACAATTTGGAATTTGAATCTGAAGGTCCGATTGACGTATTAGGCGGGAACACGTTCCGTTACCACGCCACGGTGCAGAGCTATTACTTATTAACTTTTGAAAAAATATTTTTTTAACACTAAAATATTTTTTCTGTTTCAAATATCTTTATTTGTCATAATACTAAATAAACATTAAATATTAACACATTATATCTAGTACGCCCAGATGCCCGCGGCAACTTACCAAGAAGGGATAGCGAATTGGGTCAAATATTTTAGCTGTTAGTAGTTGGTTGTACAACTCTTTTTTATAAGCCTTTATTTTGTAAACACTATTAATTGATACCCCAGTCTAATAAATTGCATAAGTAAAAAAAATTTAATAATCGTAGCAATTTACGTAAAAGCCAACAAAAAGTCGTTCTTTATTCAAACATAACCACTTCAACCTCCGACTTTACAATAAGATGTCACCAAAATTCGTACGGTATTGGAACCATCGTCAGGAAACCTGCAAAGATGTAACGTGGTGATTGAGAAACGCGAATTGACACGCAATCTGTCAGATTGGGTCCATCCTCATCAAGAAATAGCTGAATCTCCAGCGAAAAATAGGTACCTATTGTTACACCTCTGCCAACCCTTGAAGAATCCCTGCGTGAGGTTATATAGCAAAGTTTATAATATTCACACATAGTATTTGTACATAGTGCACCACACATTCCCACATCCACATAGCAGTATTTCACTTTGATTCGGAATGGTATCACGTAATTTCATCTCCCTGTGCGCGGCCGGAGCTTTCTTATAAATAAAGCAACGTATAGGCAGCGATAAATTTTGTTTTCCAACAATTCTCTACGTGTACGTCTTTGTGTAATTTAATTTCATGTGTTTTAAAGCATTCCAAATTGCCACTGGCAGTGAATGAGTGCGCGTAAGTTGGATTGGTTCAACTTACGAGTAGTATTTGGTTTTGGAACGCGATTTTGGCGGAAGTTAAATAAATAATATTAATATGACCGCTTTTTTTTAAAAATAAATTTACGTATTTTTTATAGCTAAACAGCAGCAACAACTGTTATATATATATATATATATATAATAGGACAACTAACTAGTATAAAACCGTATTATTTCCAGATCTTGTAATATAAAATTTTCTGATTTCCTCCTTCAGGTCCAGGTCTCAGATCCTCATTGAAAAAAAGCCTTGATGGGCATACAGGTCTTTTGACCTTCCACCCCAAGAACTGATTCCCAAATAGAATAAATAGTTGACAACACGAGGACAGACTTCAAAATGTATTCAACTCTGTACATATCATTCGAAGTCTCTAACAGGGTAGGCAGACCGTTCCTCTCTAGACTGACCAAATCCATCAGTTCCTTCACCTTAAATCCCGTGGTAACCAAAGTAGAGTACTGGAACGGTCTCGAACTTGCTATTGTCTTAGGTGTCTGCCACCAAGTCAGTTATTAAACATAGCCATACCACCGCGTTAGCTCAACCAGCCTCCCACCATAGTGAGCAAACAAAGATCAATGTCAAAACATCGCATCCTGAATAAAATATAAGGAGTGCCGAGTGTTTCTCACTCGCGATACGAATATAATGCTATTGATAAATTTACCAACGCCTCTCACATGATATTAGGGGGTGGCGATGTGCCTCCACCCCAATCTATTATTATGCTGGGCAGGTCGCGACGTATGAAATGTTTAGGGTTGTCGCATAACACTCCGGACACAATAGCTGTATTGAGGAAGTTTGCAGGCAATCGTAAATTCGTTAATATATATATATATATATATATATATATATATATATATATATATATATATATATATATATATATATATATATATATATATATATATATATATATATATATATATATATATATATATATATATTATAATATATATATATATATATAATATAATATATAATAATATATTTATACGAATTTACGATTGCCTGCAAACTTCCTCAATAATATATATATATTTCCTCACGCCTTCCCACAAGGGTCCTCGAAGGGGTAGGTGTATAGTTAATACCCATACACCTACTTTCCGCCAGAGGTCGCATCGATGTTACTCAAGCACGAATATACATACGCCTTTGAATTGCTTCTCAGACGTATGCAGGTTTCCTTTCGATGTTTTCCTTCACCGTAAAGCTTGTGGTGTGACTAATCACTGCACTATCGTTACAATCGTCGCAATCGCTACTAGTTCTTTTAATTTAAGTAATTAAATTATTTTGAAAACGAATACAGATACATGCATGTCATCACGCCGAATTCCTAACGGGGTATACAGATAGAGTAGAGCGCCAGTTCTCTCTAGGCTTACATACCTCTTTCACGTCGTCCACATTCGCCAGTCTCTTCATACATGCTCGCCGGTTTCGAGTACTCTTGACGTTCCCGTCCTTAGCTCCGTGCCTCTTCTACAAACTTTCGCATTTGTTTCGTCAATCTTTCTTCACCATTCTTTCTATAAAAAGTCGCGAAGATATAAAAAAATATAATGTGATTCGTGCCACCCCTACGTCGGCCAGCCCGCCGGGACGGCACCGATGACTTGTCATTAATAACGACGGCGGAAATGTATCAAAAGGTGACGCTTGTCCCTCCGTCTGTCTCAGCCTTTATTTATGATGCCAGCAAACAATATTTATATGTGGCTATACATATCTGGCCGGCATTAGCGCTATGACCTCGGGGATTAGCATGCGCGTTGATGGAATTAAGTTTACTACTTATTA
Source organism: Drepana arcuata (assembly GCA_016069955.1). NCBI lineage: Eukaryota > Metazoa > Arthropoda > Insecta > Lepidoptera > Drepanidae > Drepana > Drepana arcuata. The sequence goes on from JACCPG010000187.1 coordinate 37,550, forward strand.
CATCGTTCAGATCAAAGAAAATGGGTCTCTTACCTCGTGAGATCAAAGATATTGCGCTGGACTCGAGTAAGTGGAGGGATTTGTATCAGACGCTGACAAGAGCCCAGCACTTAAATTTGTGTTGATGATGGTACAAGAAGTAGATGAATCTTCACGCCTTATCATAAGGATCCATCACATAAATATTTTCCCTCAGCGGGAATGGAATCCGCGACCTCAAGTTTCGCAGTCAGGACCACTAACCACTAGACCAAACGGCCGTCTTATCTATACTCTATAGTTATATTATAAAGAGGAAAAATTTGTATTTTTGTATGCGTGTATGTTTGTAACAAATAAACTCAAAACTACTTAGCCGATTTCAAAAATTCTTTCACCAATAGAAAGCTACATTCACTCTGATTGACATAGGCTATATTTTCTTTTATTAAAAAAAAACTTTGGTCCACCCGTGCGAATCCGGGACGGGCTAGTACTAAATAAACACAATGAGTATTCGTTGATTTGCCTTGGGGTACCGGCTCCAGATGTCTGTCACGTACAAAATATGTGTATACAATTTACACAGTATCGTCATATGTCAAGTCTGTCAGAGGTCCTCTCGAGACATCTACCCCAATTACCGTTAGAATTGTTTTTCAGTGAGTTATCTATTACTTTTCCTTCATTCACTTGGGAATTTGAAACGAAACATAGTTTCTTTTTAGGGGAACGTGTGGTAAAATAAGCATGATGATTGATTGAGTTCATAATGATGTATTGTGTCATTTGCCGTGGTGGACGAGTGGTTCGAGCGACACAAAGGAGGCAAGTTCGAATCCCGACTGTACCAATGAGTGTTTTTGAACGAGCTTTACGGTGAAGGAAAACAAAACTGCATACATCTAGATATGTATACTCGTGCTTGAGTAACGGCGATGGACTCGCCAGCTGTCACGTTGGCACCTAAAATAATCTCTGGCGGAAAGTGGGTGTGTGGGTATTACCTATACACCTCTGCCTACGGTGATCCTTATGGGAAGGCGTGAGGAATGCTCGCTGTGTGACTAATCACTGTACAGAAGTATTCATTGGTACAGTCAGTTTTTGAACTGCAATCGGCCGCCACGGCTCTTCTCTTCATCTACATTCATCAGCCTCTTCATATTTCCTCGCCGGTAAGTTTAAAGTATACATATAAATATAAGTACCTGGATGACCGAGCTTAGCTCGGTATTATTCAGATTTATATTTTTTTCGTACTAATGACATACTTATGACAACCAAACACTCATTGGCTTAAAGTTTGTTGCTTAGCAACGCTTTATTGTTGCTGTGTCGGTAAAGCAGTGGGGAAATTCATATTCTAATGAAATTGTGGGACATTTTCAATGCCTAAAAACACGGATAAAACGACTTTTTTTTTAAATGAAACCTAGCTAGATCGATTTATCGCCCCCGAAATCTCCCCCTCAACAAATTTCATGAAAATCGTTGGAGCCGTTTCCCAGATTCAGATTATATATATAGATATATACAAGAATAGCTCGTTTAAAGGTATTAGAAGATAGAAGATAGATAGATGTGTCATTCTAATATTGATAAAGATTCATCTTTTAATTATTATATGCGGCCAACGGGATCGTTTGTGGCTTCGCAGTGCGGATTTTATGAAAGAGATTTGTCAAAGAGTTTTCATGCGACATTAAAAGAGCCTTATTCCTTTGTTCTGTGTTCCTTTGGATAATTCCGAGTTGTTACTCATAGAAATTATAGGGGATTCAGTAAATTGTTACTATAGTTTCACATATCAGTGACATTATTATTAAAAAATTTTGGTTCTTAGCGATATCTTTTTGTATTAAAAGTTCTGGTTCCAATGCTATCGAGCGGTACTTTTAGGAACCTTATGGCAAGAACTGTTTTTAATTGTGGAGGAACTTGGGCCATACGATGACGTGCCTCTTCTGTCATTATTGAAGAGTATAATAGATATGGGTGTGTGGGTATTACCTATACACCTCTGCCTACCCCTTCGGGGACCCTTGTGGGAAGGCGTGGGGATATATAATTTTTATTATTATTATTATAATAGATATGAAATCGAACACATCAATCAATAATGGGAACGTCAGGAATATAAGAAGCCGGTATGAAGATATTGTAAAAAAGCCTTTGAGCCTTGGTGGCCGAGTGGTTGCCTGCGACACAGAGACCGCAAGTTCGAATCCCGACAGTACCGATTAGTTTTTCTGAACATAAGTGCAGTGATTAGTCATACCACGAGCTTGGCGGTGAAGGAAAACCTGCATATGTCTGAGAAGCCATTCAAAGGCGTATATATAGTCGTGCTTGAGTAACAGCGATGGACTCGCCGACTGTCACGTTGGCACCTTAAATAAATTACTGGCGGAAAGTGGTGTGTGTGTGTGTGGGTATATTCCACATTACCTATTTACCTAAACACCACTGCCTACCCCTTTGGGGATATTATTACAAAAACTAAAGAATTAAACTAAATACACTGTACATATTTACAAAAAGAATTTCCCAAATCTGCCGCGGAAGAGTGCCAAGAAGACTGGCGGATTTGCCACGTTGTTTGGCAATACTGATTCGCTGAGCAATATATACGCCAGCCTTCTTGTTACGGAAAGCTTTAATAAGTTGTATTGCATCATTAGGAAATGTCTACATCACTATCTGATGTGCATATATGAAGCGAAATAGGTCAGAGGACCCGGCGTTTAATACATGTAATATGTATTGAAAGCATTTGTAAATGTACAATACGAAACGCTCTATCAAAATGTAACTTGTCTTTTCAAGTAGGTCGTTAGAGGAAGGTAGAAATCTTAAGTCGTAATGTGTGGTGTTAGATTTACTATCGGCCTCCGGCCCCTCGCAAAACAGGACCAATACAGTCCGCCTATAAATCCACCAGAACGTCCGAAACACTTCAACTGTCTTAGCCAACTCCTGGCTTGCCATGTGGAACTCGGAGAGTAGAACAATGGATGGGTCATGATTAAAAATTTTATAAATAATATATACCTTCACGCCTTCCCACAAGGGTTCCCCAAGGGATAGGCAGGGGTGGATAGGTAGTACCCACCCACTTTCCGCCAGATACATTTTGGAGCCAACGTGACAGATGGCGAGTCCAATAAATTTTATTAAATTAGGTAAAAACATGACGTGATATTATCCAAAAATACATATATATATATATATATAATCACGCCGAGTTCCTAGCGGGGTAGGCAGATAAACGAGCACCAGTTCCCTCTAAGCTTGCATACCTCTTTCGCTTCGTCCACATTAATCAGTCTCTTTATACATGATCGTCGTCGAGTACTCTTGACGTTCCCGTCCTTGAGCGTCCCATCGATTTGATTTAGGTAGTTGGAACGTGGCCTTCTTCTGCCTCTTCTTGCACACATTTTCGCTTTGTATATCTGTTTCGTCAATCTTTCTTCACTAATGCTTAATAAATATCTGTCCATATGAAATTTTAATGGCGGTATCACAATAGGGTATTTTATCAGAAAATGTTCTACGTGTATAACTTAAAATTCTATGTGTATAACTTAATCGTTAAGGCAGATGTTTTGGTGAAAATAAGGTCAAAGGTAATATGTTTCAGTGTGGCCCTATCACATATTTCAGCTACATTAATATCTAATTAGGCCAACCTACACCTCTGCCTACCCCTTCGGGGACCCTTGTGGGATGAGGACATTTATTTCTATTTATTTATAAAATTTAAGTCCTATCCAGTATCAGTATGGTCTTGAAGACACACCCATACGTTAGCTAAGAAAGGGTTGAGCAGGTACTACCCGCACCTGTGGGGTGGGGGTGCTCCCCACCCCTCATTTGTTTGCAATGACCCCCAGCTATCTTGTGAGACTTAGGTTCGGCTTACATTATTGTGGTTTAACGCTGGTCATGTTTTAGCGAGTAGTTTGCTTATATGAAACTGCGTCATTACAATTATAAAAGGACACCTAACTGGCAATATTGAACCTTAAATCAATTGTATTGAGATGATAGTTGTGTGTAGAAAGTATGGTGGTCGGCCATCTTGGCGCTGCGAGCTAACCCTAGAAGCGCTCTGATGATAAAGTCACGGGATGTATTTCTTTAGGTGAAACATTTACGTAAAAAATATTCCAGGACAGATCCTACTAATATTGTCAAAATGAATGTTTGTGAAAATATTAATACCCCGGTAAAGTTTTCCCTCGTGACGGAATGAGGCATGGAGTTCTTGAAGAGGAATGTAAAAACATTCTTGCAGTGTCGACAACACGCGGGCGATGTCCTTGGTATTGCAAATGACCATAGGCGACCATTTACCGTAAGTTGGACCACATGCTTGTTTGCCACCTTTATAGTATAAACATGTAAATATATTTATGTACATATATCACAAATACCCGCGACCTCTTAGAGGTATATAGGTACCCTAGAGTACGCCAGAGGTATATTCAAAGTACTAAAGTGATAGATGGCAAGTGAGTCGCCGCAACTCAAGCACGACTATACATACGCCTTTTGAATTTCAGACGTATGTAAGTTTCCTCGCGATGTTTTCATCTTTTCTCTCTCTTTTCGTTCTTCATCTACATATTAACTCGCCGTTTAGCTATGGCGTAGCGAACTAGACAGAATTTAATAATTTATCTGGGATTATTTATGATATTGATAACAGAGAGGAGGGGGGAGGGCCGGCGCAGCAGACGTTGCCAACGTTCCCGCATTCCTGGGTTGCGGGAGTCGATAAAACAACCGTTATCTCGCCTCGCGCTCAGCATCCCATGTATATTGCAAGTAACATAGCACCTTGCAAATTTACCACTTCTTCACTTCTATGATAATAATAATTATAATGCCGCCGTGGTGGCCGAGTGGTTCGAGGCAACTCCCTGCGACACAAAGGTCGCATGTTCAAATCCCTTAAGTTTTTCTGCTCTTAAGTACAGTGATTAGTCACACCACGGGATTTAAGGTGAAGGAAAACATCAAGAGGAAACCTTTATACGCTGATGGACTCGCCATCTATCACGATGGCACCTAAAATATATTTCTGGCGGAAAGCGTGAGGATATCATTCTAATAATGCCACCGTGGTGGTCGAGTGCTACGCGTAGTAGCCTGCAACACAAAGATTGCAAGTTCGAATCTCGACTGTACCAATGAGTCTGACCCCGTTTTGTTTCTCATTTAAACAGTGTACAATCTATAACTTCAAGACTAAACCTAAATACGTTTGAAAAGAAATTCAATGACGGATAACATAGTTGGGCTTGAAACACGGTTGACGGATTTCAGCATACATCCCGTTAAAAAATATGTTGTATCCTGCCTTCCCCTTCCGGGATCCTTATGGAAAAGTGAGAAGTCTATCTGAAAAAAGACAACAAAACACCGAACAGGCTAGCAAACCTTACGCAAGTTTATTCCGTACTGGGTAGATGTCCTGTTTTAATATTAAATCAGTTGGCGGTATTTACGAACCTTATTAGTATACACTGCCGGTAACGGGAGCACTTACCTTAATGTGCTTTAAGATTGGAAGCTTCTGTTAGGAGTAACAAGCTAAAGTTAATAGCGCATTAGTTGGTAGATTTTTGAGTAAATTTATATATTGTTTGATTGGTCCGAGCAGTTGCCTGCAACACAAAAATTGCAAGTTAGAATCCCGACTGTACCAATGAGTTTTTCAGATCTCAAGAAGAAGAAGAAGTAGTAGTTAGTCACATTAGTCACACCGCGAGTTTTACGGTGAAGGAAAACATCGAGAGGTAACCTGTATACGTCTTAGAAGCAATTTAATGGCGTATGTATAGTCGTGCTTGAGGCCATGGACTCCCTTCGGGGACCCTTGTGGGTAGGTGTGAATAAACATAATAAAACATATATTTTTCGACTTATTCTCGACTTATATATTTCACTTTATACGAGACTAGCTCCGGTTTCACTCGCGTATAATTTTAATTCATTGACCGATTTTTTTTTAATAAGACAAAAAATCTAATATCTATCTATATAAACTTTAACACTCAGTAAAAATGTAGCTTTCTAATAGTGAAAGAACTTTTTAAATCAGTCAAATTCTTTTTGAGCTAAATCGTAACAAACAAACCAACAAAAAAACAAATATTTCCTCTTTTTAACATTAGTTTAAATGAGTAGACAAAATTATCTCGCGGCGTAAATGCTTGTATGACTTAAGTGTTGTGACTGGCCAATCAGTGTCCTTGAATTGTGTCAAGCGATTATGATCCTTACGTCACGATGGATGATTACTTGAAGTCATACATCACACCTTGTAAATACTTACTTGCGTGTAATAAAAATTACGATTCTATCGATGTCTTTTGGCATTAGTATTGAAATATTCTAATGATCGCGCATTCGATTCCCAGTGGCAACTAATGTGTTATGAGCTCTTTTGACAGGCAGGCTGGAACATACCTCAGAGAATCAGCATTGCTATCCAGCGTGACAATGCTGCTAGTCTACTTGGCTCGTTGCCGCGGGATACCGATTTGGGTCTAATATTTTATCTGCAGTCGGTTTTAGAACACTATACATACGCCTTTTCATTTCTTCCCGAGAGTATGCAGGATTCCACTCTCACTAATCACTGTACTTAAGTTCAGAAGAACTCATTGATAAAGTCAGGATTAGAACGTGCAATCTTTATGTTACACGTAACACTCGAGCCACTCGGCCACCACGGCTAAGTGTGGATCAATCACTCAATCATCAGCCCACTCTAGTCCACTAATGGACATAGGCCTCTTCTAATGAGTGCCATAGCGCCCTGTCTTCAGCTTGCCGCATCCAGCATCTGCCAGCAGTCCGTCGCAGATCGTCATCCCACCTGGTCGGAGGACGTCCTACACTACGTTTGCCTAGTCGAGGTCTCCACTGAAGAACACGTTTACCCCAGCGGTTGTCGGTTCTTGTGTAGATATATATCTTAAAATCGAATTGATGATATTGCGTCATGAATATTATTAAAAATCATCATGGTTCGTTCATGATGATATTACACTTACATAATTTGTAGATACGACACCAATTGTTACATCATGACATTTAGTGAGCATGTATGATATTCGTGTAATTTTGTGCTACTCATGCCGATAATAAATATTATCACGAATGTATGTAGGTTCCTTTTCGTATCTTAATACCGACTGTGTAGCTAGCAAAGTGGAATCCACACTGGTATTCGACTATTAATACAATTGTATTGAATAATTGTAAAGATCAAGAAATGCATGCTACGTTAATTTGGTAGAAGTTAAAGAAAGATTAAAGAGTAAAGAGGAGTAAATACAATACAATTCAAAATGTGTGCAAAATGAAAAGACAGCGTAAGAAGATCACGTTCTAAATAACTTAAAAGACCTCGAAATCGGCGAGCATGTAGGAAGAGACAAGTGAATGAAGATGAATCGACAGAAGTCTCAAAATCTGAAGAGAACTGGCACCTTACCCCTCATTCTGTCTACCCAGTTGGGGACAGCGCAGCACAGTCCTATTTCACTGCTTACCTATATTTTTAATCTCATAATGTATTAAAAATAAATGTACTTATAATCTTTGATAATACTTTATAATAATTCTGATAATCATCTTATCAGAATCGAACCGAATTATCTAAAAATAACGACCAAAATTCGTGGCGACTGATTGGGTTGAATAGTCACTATTGAGATCAAATTGAGGTTCAAAAATCAGCGTCAGACTACATTGAACAAGTTGGAACCTAATTCTGTTTCTTCAAATTTAGGATATATTCCCAAAAACCGCCAACCTCCAGAAGTAACTGTTGGTGGGTTTGAGATATCCTGTTCAATAAGTATCCATTAACTTTCAATGTTATCTAACAAGACCTAACGCAATCGCCAAAGAACGATGCCGTATATTATTATCGCAATGACGTGATATCTAGGTATCAATCATTGCTATCGGTACTAAAAACTAAACGTCACTGTGAAAATGCCTGCTTGCATAATGTTTATCGAGGAACTCCTTATATATACTGATGAGAACTACATAGGGCAATATAAGCTACTCACAATAGTAAAACAGTCAGTTCTCGCTTGGCCTTTGACCAAATAACACCAAAGATGAGTTTCGAAAACAAAGTAGTGGTCATAACTGGAGCCAGTGCCGGCATCGGGGCGGCCACAGCTGTCCAATTTGCCAAGGAAGGAGCGGATGTAGTGATCGTTGGACGGAACCAGGAACGACTTGAAGCTGTCGCTGACAAATGCAAGAATGTGGGGAAGCCCCCACTTGTTATCAAGGCCGACGTTGCTAACGACAAAGACGCTGCAGGGATTGTTACAAAAACAATTGAAAAATACGGCAAACTAGACATCTTGATCAATAACGCTGGAATATTAAGATACACAGCAATACTAGATAAGAACGTGGTACCCATTTTCGATGACGTGATGAACACCAACTACCGCGCAGTGGTACATTTAACCAACTTGGCCGCACCTCACATTATTAAGACTAAAGGTAACATCATTAACATTTCGAGCATTACTGGAAAATCTCTACTTAGATCTTCAGCCCATATAGCATATGGTGCATCAAAGGCTGCGCTGGACCACTTTTCCCGGAGCGTTGCTTTAGAATTAGCACCGCACGGCGTTAGAGTAAACGTCGTCAGTCCTGGACCAGTGCTGACAGATATCAGGGTCGCGGCAGGACAAGAGTCACCGATGGAAGAGCTACTAGGTTTAACCGCTCTTAAGAGAGTATCCGAATCAGAAGAAATTGGTGATCTCATCATGTTTGTAGCCAGTGATAAAGCGAAAGGCATTACTGGCTCTAACTATTATATTGATAACGGTTCGCTTTTGGTTGTTTAAGAGCGTACTTTTAATAAAAATCGTATCTGTAACTAGAGCCGTGTTTATTTTTGGCAAATTTTTTGTATGTCTTCAAGATATACATTAAGGACATTTTATAGTCTAAAGAGCAAATAAAATGTTAAAATATCGTATTTTCATACATGTTCACCGGTGTCAAGTCCTCTTGGTGTTGCCATCCTTGAGTGTCGAATCAATTTGATCTAAGTACAACTACTTAACTCAGAGGCAGAGGAAGGAGGTCTTCCTCTGCTTCTTTTTCCAGACACTTTCGTATTTTATATCTGTCTCAAGAATCAGTCTTTACACATCCTCTCTCATACATCCAAACAAGCGTAGCTTGCCTTTCTTCATCTTAACAATCAAGACCTCGCTCACACCAGTTAGTTTACAAATCTCTTCATTCGAACTAAAGTCGTTACGCCGTAAATTTTAGAAGGGCACTCTGCATTTATGCTATGTTCATGCTTCCTCTGACATACTCAAGATTCGCTTCCGTATAATAAAGCAGGCACCAATATCGCGCCGTGTACAGCTACTCGAACATTCTTGCTACGACTTTTGCTGCCCAATGACGACATGGCAATTTACTTTATTAACGGCAGTTTTCCTACCCTACCTTACCTTTGTACCTTTTACAATATCTTTTTCCATCTGCGAACATACTTCCAAGATATACATATTTATTTACATGCTCTAGAATTTAAGTATTTAGAAAATAACGTAAGTGTTAACATTTTTTGGGGCCGTGGTGACTGAGTGTTTCTAGAAGTTGCTTGCAACACATATATTGTGAGTCCCCGACAGTATCATTGAGTTTATCTGAGTTTAAGTATAGTGATTTGTCACATCACGAGCTTTTCGGCGAAATAAAACTTCGAGAGGAAACCTGCATACACTTGAGATATTGCATACAATAGAATTGTAATTAACTAAAACATAGAGCATCATGCCATGTAACCGCCATCATATATTTCTGTGCCCTAAAACCGGGTGTAATATTATCATTAAGTATAATATAAATGTCTGTACCTACATATATATATCCTCGTGCCATTCCACAAGGGTCCTCGAAGGGGTAGGCAGAGGTCTATAGGTAATACCCACACACCCACATTCCGCCAGAGGTATATTAGGTGGCAACGTAACAGACGGCGAGTCCAACGCCGTTACTCAAGCACGACTATACATACGCCTTTGAATTTCTTCTCAGACGTATGCAGGTTTCCTCTCTATGTTTTCCTTCACCGTAAAGCTTATGGTGTGACTAATCACTGTACTTAAGTTGAGAAAAACTCATTGGTACAGTCGGGAATTTGAACTTGCGATCTTTGTGTCGCAGGCAACTGTTCGAACCACCCGGCCACCACGGCTCTTTAACTACCTGACTCTGTACCTACATGCAATAATTTTTTGAGAAGAAATTCGGCACCTAAAAATATCTACGGTGGAAAGCGGATGTGTAGGTTCTACTTACACACATCTGGCTACTCATTCAGGGACCCCTGTGGGAAGACGTGAAGGAATATTATTATTGCATGTCCAAACTTATATTTTTCAATTGATTCTCAGCCTAGTGGAGCTACGATCGTGTTTCAGAAACCTTTCTTTCACCCAATAAAGCTAGACTGGACAGCAAGTATCAGTATATAAGCAAGTATCTCCTAAGTACCCCCACCACGGCTTCTGTTAAGGCGAAATGATCTAAATACATACATACATACATATCATCACGCCAAGTCCCTAACGGGGTAGGCAGAGAGTATAGAGCGCCAGTTCTCTCTAGACTTACATACCTCTTTCGCTTCGTCAACATTCATCAGTCTCTTCATACATGCTCGTCGGTTTCGAGTACTCTTAACGTTCCCGTCCTTCAGAGTCCGATCTATTTGATCCAGGTAGTTGGAACGTGGCCTTCCTCTGCCTCTTCTTGCACATCCTTTTGCTTTGTATATCTGTTTCGTCAATCTTTCTTCACTCATCCTTTCAATGTGTCCAAACCAACGTAACATGCCTTTCTTCATCTTTACAATCACGTCCTCATTCACGCCAGTTGATTTGCGAATCTCTTCATGATCTAAATAAATATGTTAAAGTAGCTGGTAACACTTCATTTAGATAGCGACAGATAATTTAAGCGGTTGACTGAATTTCACGTACTCCACGATTTTACATGATATGTGGAGCGTCGTCGTTGTCCACAGCTGCTGGTGGTGCCGCGAGGGCAGACCAACCTACTGAGTCAGGCGCCGCTAACACGTGCACTGCGCACCATCAACCAAATAGCTGGGTCCATCGATATATTCTCCTGTTCCCTGAGTGAATTCACTAAAATGTCATTATATGTCATCTGGTATCAGTAGAAAATTATTGCTACTCTATTGCATTGGGTGTAACCTGTAATAATAGAAGTAAACTTGTGTCTAAATAAATAAATAAAATATTTTAGTCAAATAAAACACGTTCTCAATATTTTAAATATGATATTTTAAACAATCAGAAGAGCACCGTTGTCAATATTATAGTTAGAACCTGTAATACTTTTTGCCTTATCACTAGCCAGGAACATGATTAGGTCACCTATTTCCTCTGGTTCGGACACTCTGTTGCGAGCTGTTATAGTTACCAATTCTTCCACCGAATTTTCCAACCCTGCTGCTGCATAAATATCAGTCTTTACTGGTCCGGGACTGACAACATTTACTCTTACACCATGCGGAGCTAATTCTAAAGCAACACTGCGCGAAAAGTGTTCCAGAGCGGCCTTCGAAGCGCAGTAAGCTCCGAATGCTGGTGATTTAAGTAAAGATGTACCAGCGATGCTCGAAATATTGATTATGCTTCCTTTGGTCTTAACAATGTGAGGTGCGGTCAAGTTGGTCAAATGTACCGCGGCCCGATAGTTGGTGTTCATCACTTCGTCGAAAATGGGTACCACGTTCTTATCTAGTATTGCTGTAAATCTCACAATTCCAGCGTTGTTGACTAATATGTCTAGTTTGTCGTATGTTCCAATTGTTTTTGTAACAACCCCTGCAGCTTCCACGTCATTAGTAACGTCGGCCTTGATAACAAGTGGGGGCTTCCCAACAGCTTTGCATTTATCGGCGACGGCTTCAAGTCGTTCCTGGTTCCGTCCAACGATCACTACATCCGCTCCTTCCTTAGCAAATTGGACAGCTGTGGCCGTCCCGATGCCGGCACTGGCTCCAGTTATGACCACTACTTTACTGTCGAAACTCATCTTTACAGTTAATTTGACAAAGGCCAAGCAAGAACTGAATGTTTTTCACAAGTAGCCTATATCGCACAGTATGTAAAGTTTATCTCTGCATAGAATAATACAAAACCTCTGTCCGTCTGTTTGTCCTCCATTTTTGTCAGACTCCACAACAGATTTGAATACGGTTTTCACTTCCAACCATCCTCATGCAAACACATCACAGTCAGGGTTGGACTTCAAGAGGACATTGATGAGTACTGCGAACAGTCTGAGCCTACTAGCGCGTGTGTAGCTCCGGAGCATCTGGTCTTCCATGAAATATTTGTTCAAATAATAGCCATGTTTATCCTTGTTTATTTCCTTATCTCTAGAGAATTGTATCCTAAGGAGCCTAGAAGGAAACTAGTTGGATACCCCTGGTGTTGCAAGCGTCCATAGTCGGCGGTAACCGTTTCCCATCAGGTGGGCCGTATGCTTGTTTGCCACTCTTGTTGTATAAAAAAAAAAAAACGCATTGTATATCTGCATCGCCAACCTTACCGTTAACAAATCGGACAATAAGGAGGACAACATCAACAGTACTCAAAACCAGCGAACATGTATGAAGAGATTGAATGTGGACGAAGCGAAAAACGGAATGAGAGACTCGTCGTGATGATATGTGTATCTGTACAAAAAAAACAATATAATAATATATCCTCACGCCTTCCCATAAGGGTCCCCGAAGGGGTAGGCAGAGGTGTATAGATAATACCCACACACCCACTTTCCGCCATAGGTATATTAGGTGCCAACGTGACAGATGGCGCGTCCATCGCCGTTACTCAAGCACGACTATACAAACGCCTTTGAATTTCTTCTCAGACGTATGCAGGTTTCCTCTCGATAGTTTCCTTCACCGTAAAGCTCGTGGTGTGACTAATTAACTAACTAACTATTTAGCTGTATGCACATCTTTTTGAGTGACGATCCAGATTGTAATTTGTTTTGTGCATTAAATAGAATAAATCAATAAAAAACAATATAACCTTTACGAATATTTAATTGCAATACCACGTTTGTATGTTTATAAATAGAAATTTCGATATGACCGATATGAAATTGCGATATAAAAACGCATCGATATGACCGACAACAGGTCACTTCAACATAATTCCATTATCGATCGTGTAGTTAGAACCTGTAATACTTTTCGCTTTATCACTGGCCACGAACAGTATCAACTCCCCAACCTCTTCAGACTCCGCTAACTTGTTCAACGCCGTTTGATTCTGCAGTTTCTCAAGACCCCCCGCTAAGCCGGCAAAGTTGAATATATCAGTCTTTGTCGGCCCTGGACAAATTCCGTTCACTCTAACACCATATTGCGCTAGATCCAATGCAGAAATACGCGTGAAATGGTTCAATGCGGCCTTGGAAACTTTGTACGACATGTATTGAGGTCCTGTAACTCTGTATCCGGCCACACTGGATACGTTGACTATATTCCCACCTGTTTTGATCAAATGAGGCGCAGCAATACTAGTGAGTAACATCACTGCTCTCATATTGGTGTTCATAATTTCATCGTAGGTATCCATTAAATTGTCATCGAGGATACCAGCTTCTCTGATTATACCCGCATTATTAACCAAAACGTCAATTTTGCCATATTTGGCAATTGTTTTATCTATAATAGACTTTGCTTCGTCTTCTTTCGCGACGTCAGCTTTGATAACTAAAGGCTCTTTACCCACTTGAGCACATTGATCGGCCACTGAATTCAGTCGTTCTTCATTCCGACCTACAATTGCAAGGGCAGCAGACTCTTTAGCAAACAATATGGCTGTAGCAGCCCCGATACCAGCGCTGGCGCCAGTGATTATCACCACTTTATCACTGAAGCTCATGACTGCGTCCGACCATTCCAGTGTTGCGAAATAAACTGACTGAGATGAAACTGTGGTCTATTTACATTTTATTGATAAGCTATCAGGTTTTGTGATAATGTGTGCTGCTCGACATCTATCTTTATATTGCTCGCGCTGAGTCCCTAACGGGGTATTTTATTTGGAATTTATCGATAAGATCTTGAATCAGAATTTTATGCCATATTATAATTATCCAACACAGTATATAAATATACAAAGTGATAATTCCTCACGCCTTCCCACAAAGTGTAACCACAAGATTTACAGAGAAACCATCGGAAGAAACCTGAATACGTTTGAGTAGAAAGTCAAAGACGTATGTGTAGTAGTACTTGAGAAACGGCGTTGGATTCGCCTGTTACCTTGAAAATATCTCCGCGCGGTAGGTGTATCTGTGGGTACTACCTACACACCTCTGCCTACCCCATCGGGGACCCTCCTGGAAAGGTGTGAAGATATATATTTATATATGTACTAGTTCTTTGTCCAAATGCGTATAAGGTCAAACTCTGTGCCTGTTAAATAAACAGGCAGAGATGGCGTCCCACAATCAAGTTACCGTTTGTATTGTACTATCATAAGTAAGGTCGGACCAGATTAAATTTATGCTCCCTAAAATAATTAATTCCCTTTAACTTCATTAAGAAACCCGCATAGGTGTAATTAGAATGAACTGAGGAATCTTAATTGTCGAATTGAGCCTGGGACACACGAGCCACAAAACGACAAGCATTAATGCTTGACACATGGACGTCGATGAATATAAAGACGTCTGTAGATCTAGAAAGAACTAGCGCTCTACTAGCTAGCGCCTACGGCTTGCTGATATATATGTATATGTACTTATCTATCTTAATATATATAAATTGCGTGTCACGTTGTTTGTCCGCGATGGGCTCCTAAACTTCTGAACCGATTTCAATCAAATTTGCTCACCGTGTGCAGTGTTTTAGGAAGTTTAACTTTTTCACCCGGGCGAAGCTGGGCGGGACAGCTATATTATACGAGGACGAATGTGAAGCTAAAGAGGTCTGTAAATCTAGAGAGAACTAGGGCTCTACTCTCTCTACCTACACCATGACTTAATACGCAATTGGCGTGTTGATATTTGTTTATTTATAAAAGGAAGTATAAAATTAAAAGTACAAAGTTGTATACGATAATCCCTGCAGTAGTTATGAACTGTTTGAATGAGTAAACAACGCAGCCAAAAAGTCTCATCCCAAAAACGGGATAAAAATCCGCTCGACGCACAATCGTCCATCCTTCCTGCGCGTATGTCTGACATAACACTACCGGTGCTTATTCAAGATCCCATAATGGGATGAATATATGGGTTAGTGTCGGTCAGGGGTCGCTCGACAATAAGACGTAATACACCTTATTGTGAAAGATGATCCGCAAGACAATGGATAACCTTCTTACTGTACCATTTCAATAGAACCTTGAATTAGCGGCCATGCCGTTATGGAAATTATTCACGGATTAACTTTGTGCGTAAATTTATGTTGTGTGTACAGCTGGAGCTTAAAGATAAATATATTATGTATATGTAGAGTACTCGAAACCGACATGTATGAAGAGATTGATGAATGCGGACGAAGCGAAAGAGGTATGTAAGTCAAGAGAGAACTGGCGCTCTATATTTTCTGGCTACCCCGTTAGAGACTCGGCGTGATGATATGTATGTATATTATGTATGAGCCGGCTCATACATGTAGTTGCCTGCAACTTGAGAATTGCAAGTTCGATTCCTAACAGTGCCAATGAGTTTTTCTGAACTTAAGTACAGTGTGACTATACACCAGGAGCTTTACGGTGAAGGAAAACATTTCTTATTAAATTCCACACCAACGAAGTCGCGGGCACAGCTAGTATCATTATATAATTATACATTGGAAATGGATAACTAAATTTATTTAAAATAATACAAACGGACTGACTATTACAAAGAATTGCACATTTATACAGGAAATAATCACAAATAGACTACAACTTGCAAATATTCACAAAATATCCACGTGTCGCTACAAAAACAACAGATCTGCACTACTCGTCGATCAACCAGTCCCCGTCCATTCTCGCTTGACAGACGCCATCGCGTTCGTTCGTTCCATTCACTCGATCCCGCTAAGTTCCCTGTGGTTGACACGGTGGCGCCATCTACTCTTTCGTAGCTCATTTCTAACACTATATATATATATATATAGATAAACGACACAAATAGCTGCCCTCAGCGCGAATCGAACCCGCGACATCAAGCTTTGCAGTCAGGAGCTCTAACTAACCAGACGTCCGATTAAAAAATTAAAAGTACATACATACATATCATCACGCCAAGTCCCTAACGGGGTAGGCAGAGAGTATAGAGCGCCAGTTCTCTCTAGACTTACATACCTCTTTCGCTTCGTCCACATTCATCAGTCTCTTCATACATGCTCGTCGGTTTCGAGTACTCTTAACGTTCCCGTTCTTGAGAGTCCGATCAATTTGATCCAGGTAGTTGGAACGTGGCCTTCCTCTGCCTCTTCTTGCACACACTTTTGCTTTGTATATCTGTTTCGTCAATCTTTCTTCACTCATCCTTTCTATGTGTTAAAATTAAAAGAGTTCATTTAAAATATTTGATACGGGAAAAGGTCGCATCAGCCGCCGCCCAGGGGACTAACCACGACAAATCACCGTTGCCGACCACAATAAAACAAGTGTGTTAGCGTGAAAACGAATTATTAGGGGGCAGGGAATGCAATTTCCCTCTTACAGCGCCACCAATATGTCTCTCCGTCGACTAAATGAATAAAAATCAACCAAGCCGTCTGTTTGTACAAACGTAACGGGAAATGCACTGGGGATCGTGAACGAATGGAATTTGTTATTGGGTGCTTTTATCAGATCTACTGTAGTCTAAGAGCCAGTTAATGAACAGGATATGATAAGCGTTTATGGAAAGTTAATGGTACGACATCATCGCAATGACGCCGACTCCTGCACTACTATTATCACCTTTGGAGTAAAGTGCCAGTTCCCTCTAGACATATAGATCATTACCAGATACATTCAAATATTTAAGTATAAATTTAACAAAGCATGATGGCCGAGTGGTTTCAAGGAAACCTGCTTGGCTTGAGTGACGGCGATGCGATGGTACGATGGATGGACTCGCCATCTGTCACGTTGATGTCAGTTCGCCTGTATAGATAGTGTTGCTGGCATGATCGAAATTACAAATATACACTGACGTGCGATCGGAAATCGCAAGATTCGTGGCATCAAACGCAAAAATTATAACACTAGCGCGATTTAAAATGCCCGCAACTCCATCTATCGGACGACAGCTCAAACTTTCTAATTACATTGGCGCCAGACGGAAAATAATACTTCACATTTAATACAGACTAATATAGGGACGGTTTGACTGGAATTCGAAATGAGAAAAGTTTCAAACGAAATACACTGCAAACGAGTCAATATTAACTAGAAAACAGCTATTTTATTTGATCAAGTCCAACTGATGCGTTCACATTTATTTTGAACTCTATCTTTCAGGTAATAAGAGCTATAAATCTATTATTTTCATCGGCCTAAGTGAATTGTTAAGTAAAGCACGGCCAGGGCGTTCCGATAAAGTTTTTTCTAGTATGTTATTGCATTTTCTATTTTACTCCAATGCATATTAGTATTGTTTTCAAGTATCTGTGGTGCTGCTGTGGGCGAGTGGTTGGAGCAGTTGTCTGCAACGCATGGATTGCAAGTTGGAATCGGGATTCGAACTTTAATTCTAGCGTTGCAGGTTAACTGTACCAATTAGATTTATTTAATTTATATTCGGTGATTAGCCACAACAGCTTTACGGCGAAGCAAACTTACATACATACGTTTGAGAAGAAATTTAATGTATTTAGAAACTGGCATATTAATCTATCTCAGTATCAAAATTCATCCAAATTCAAAGGTAAAAACATGGTCATAAGCTTTAACATTGGTAATATTAGTAATTATGGCCCAATGATTCAAGTAGTCACCTGCAGAATAAAGATAGCCGGTTGAAACCCGGCATTTTGGAACCACGGACCACAGTCTGTTCTCTCCTGAATACTTTTGGCATATTCAACCCCAAATTGAACCAATTCACATGTCAAAACATATTGAAATCCGACCGGACCCCTTGTTATTGAAGATTTGAGATTTATTTGGCAAGGGTCAGAAGTCCTCAAGGGTCTGTATTGAATTTTAATATTTTTGATACTATTATTGCAATATTCGGGTTTGGATTATTTGAGTGTTCTTGAGGTGAGTGTTCGGATTTTTAAAGAGTTTGAAATTAGCCTTATTGCTTATATACATAAGGTTTACATTAATTGGAAACGGTATACATGTATCCAAGTTTTGCCTGAGCTGAAGTACAGTGATGAAAATGTCGGAAGGAAAAAAAAATCAAAGATGTATGCATAATCGTGCTTGAGAAACGGCGATGGCCTCGCCATCTGTCACGTTGGCACCTAAATATATTTTCAGCGAAAAGTGGGTGCTGGATGTGGAGTGAAACTAAAGAGGTGTGTACTAGAATGAATCTTAAAATATGAATTATTGCTTTAACGAGGAAGTGAGACTTGGATTTTGACGTCAATAAAAGGCATGTTATACCTCTGCCTACCTCTTTGAGGTCTTCTGCGGAAGTCGTGAAGAGATACCCTTAATTTTGTAATATTAATTTGTCGAGAGAACTTCCTTATTAATGCAAAAAATTATCTCGAGTAATTAATTAATTACTACTGTAAAATAGTATTACTGGCCAGAAAAAAATAACCACAAAAAAAAA
>JACCPG010000188.1:0-18174 GCA_016069955.1 Drepana arcuata
GGGATAGATGTGACTTTGAAGAGGGAAGTAGACTTTTCGACACGAAAATAAAATACACCCATCTACTTTCCGTATGGCGAGTCCATCGCCATTACTCAAGCACGACCATACATACGCTTTTGAATTTCTTCTCAGACGTATGCAGGATTCCTCTCGATGTTTTTTTTCACCGTACAGCTCGTGGTGTGACTAATCACTGTACTTAAATTCAGAAAAACTCATTGGTACAGTCGAGATTAGAACTTGAAGTCTTTGCGTAGGAAACCACTCGGCCACCACCGCTCAATCGCATTAGTAGTTCCTGAGATTAGCTTTCTTACTATCTCAAGCTATCTCTTATCATTTGAACTCACTCATCGCGAAATCTCAGGAACTATAAGGCCGATGAACTTGAAATTTGGTAGGAGTATCCCTTACGCGATGTAGAGGTCAGCTAAGAACGGATCTAATGAAACTCCGCGGGGGCGTTAAATAAAAAAAAACACGTTTTTTCACTTTTGCTTCCATAGGGAAGCTATAGTTGAAAAACGTATTTTTAGCTTTTTCACCCGGGCGAAGCTGGGCGGGACAGCTAGTATAATATAAGTAAGACAAAAGTGAATTCCATGTGCACAAAGTCGCGGGTGTCTACTAGTTTTGTGTTTAATTACAATCATTATTTGATGTCAACGATTGATAGCACGTACATGTTTTAATTATACTGATAAGAGATATAGGTCGTTGTTAACATGCATTTATATTAAACATCTAGGTGCAGTTTAAATAATCCGTAATATCTGTCAGTGTTATGTCAATGGGGTCATCGATTGTGAGATTGCATAGGGCTGTCACGTAAGGGATGCGATTTTCGCGTCATAAGGTAGGTACTAGGATGGAAAGAAATTAAAAAATATGACAGGGAACATAATGTATATGTAAACAGGCGCCAATTGTTGAATCTACATATTTTTTTTTATTATTTTTTTTATTTATAGCCAATTGTATCCCCCCGATCGAGTGCTAGCTCCGACCAATTACTCAGGCGCATGTCCTGTTCATCCCGCCATCTTCTTTCTTTGGTCCTTCCACATCTGTGCGTCATATTCTTTGGGGTCCATGGTGTCGTAGGTTTGGCCCAAAACTCGTCTGACATACGACAGACGTGACCAGCCCAATCCCATTTAAGTCGGGCAGCAGACTCAGATTAGAATGTTTGTAATTTAGTTAGCTTCAAGAATTACTTACCACATTTGAGAAAAGAAAATCGCATTAGTTTATTGAGGAAAGCTATATTTATATGGCCTCCTTCAATCTCTTGTGTTAAATAAACATGATGAAGAAAGTCTTTGTTCTTCCCCAGGATATATTCTATCATCTTACCATTACGGATTTCATTCTGATATCGACCGTAGTCACGAAATGGTAATAAAAATTATTTAGCATATATTTATTATGTTTACTAACAATTATCATTACAGGTTTCCCCAATGCAATAGTGTAGAATAAAATAACAAGGCCCATAGATCACTTCATTACGGGTCCATGTGGCACTTGTCCGCGGAAGCGGCGAAACACCTATTTATATTTTTTTTTTTATACAACAAGAGTGGCAAACAAGCATACGGCCCACCTGATGGGAAACGGTTACCGTAGCCTATTTACGCTCACAATACCGAAGTATCACTTGCGCGTTGCCACTCTGTGTTCGGAGAGTTATAGTGTGTTGGCAGCATAATGGGATTAATCCCTCTGCTTCCAACACAATGTAATAATCCTCCCCGTCCCCAAGGAGCTCATTACTGGAAACCTTATTAGTATATAATATTATATTATAATATTAGTATGGTTTAAAAACCAATATGCAGGCAAATGATGGCGATTATAATTTTATGTTAACTATTTAATGACAGCGTCATCATCATCAAAGTGACGTTACGGAACCAAAGCTGGACAATTGTATCTGATGCGACTATAACTGTTTACCTCTAATTATGATGTTAATAGCCGTGCCGTGTAAGCCGTGGTGGCCGTGAGGTTCGAGTGGCGAAGGGCGAGACGGAAACCCTCCAGCCAAGTACTTGATAGGGCCTAAGGGCACTCCCTATGGGGTTCGGACCTAGGGCGTTTCTGGTATTTTTCATAATGACAATAGTCGACTTTTGCAAGGGTCCTGGGGAGATACAATGTGGAACACACGTTTGTAATGACACAAATTGAGGTAAGCAGTACCTCTATTCAGCGAATGAGGTATGTAAGTCTAGAGAGAACTGGCGCTTTATACTCTTGTGTGTATATTCAATCTTACCTTACCTCATCATCATCATCATATCATCACGCCAAGTCCCTAACGGGGTAAGCAGAGAGTATAGAGCGCCAGTTCTCTCTAGACTTACATACCTCTTTCGCTTCGTCCACATTCATCAGTCTCTTCATACAAGTTCGTAGGTTTCGAGTACTCTTAACGTTCCCGTCCTTGAGAGTCCGATCTATTTGATCCAGGTAGTTGGAACGTGGCCTTCCTCTGCCTCTTCTTGCACACACTTTGCTTTGTATATCTGTTTCGTCAATCTTTCTTCACTCATCCTTTCTATGTGTCCAAACCAACGTAACATGCCTTTCTTCATCTTTACAATCACGCCCTTGTTCACGCCAGTTGATTTGCGAATCTCTTCATTGCGGATTCGATCTAATATCGTTACTTTACCTATAGCAATATTATAGCTTATATATGTATACTCAATAGTTATAAGGTTCCACAGTATTTGTTGTGGACAATTGCAAGGCTTCTCTTATCTTAGCCTTCGAGCAAGTTGATTCAATTACTCTAATTGGTTGTTGCTGAGATTTTTATCGCATTACATGTCATTGTCAAAAAGCCGTGGTGGCCGAGTGGTTCGAGCAGTTGCCTGTGACACAAAGATCGCAAGTTCGAATCCCGACTGTACCAATGAGTTTTTCTGAACTTAAGTACAGTGATTAGTCACATCACGAGCTTTACTGTGAAGGAAAACATCGAGAGGAAACCTGCATACATCTGAGAAGAAATTCAAAGGCGTATGTATAGTCGTGCTTGAGTAACGGCGATGGACTCGCCATCTGTCACGTTGGCACCTGATATACCTCTGGCGGAAAGTGGGTGTGTGGGTATTACCTACACACCTCTGCCTACCCCTTCGGGGACCCTTGTGGGAAGGCGTGAGTATATATATATATATTTCATTGTTAGATGTTTTGTTGTTCCAGTGTTAGGAGGCTGTAGTATCTCTACCCGTTAATGTTTTTATCACCAGTATCTAGATGATTGCCGTGCCATGATTGCCGTTGCCATAACAAGCCGTGGTGGCCGAGTGGTTCGAGCAGTTGCCTGCGACACAAAGATCGCAAGTTTAAATCCCGACTGTACCAATGAGTTTTTCTGAACTTACAAAGAACTTATTGTTAACTTTCTAAAATAAAACTTAGGTTAAGTTACTCCTGTTACATCAGATATCTGTTAGTGAAAGTAACCTGAAAATCGGTCCAGTCGTTACAGTAATAAGCCGGGAGAAACACTAACAACTTTTTTTAAAATGAAAATTTGCTTTATGTAGTATCATCATCATCATCAGCCGACTCTGGTCCACTGCTGGACATAGGCCTTCCCTAATGAGCGCCATATCGCCCTGTCTTCAGCTTGCCGCATCCAGCATCTGCCAGCAGTATATATATATAAAAGCATATGTAGTATACCACCTATATACCTATATACCATCCTAAGCAATTTAATAATAATAAAATATATCATCACGCCAAGTCCCTAATGGGGTAGGCAGAGAGTATAGAGCGCCAGTTCTCTCTAGACTTACATACCTCTTTCGTTTCGCCCACACATTCATCAGTCTCTCCATACATGCTCGTCGGTTTCGAGTACTCTTAACGTTCCCGTCCTTGAGCGTCCGATCTATTTGATCCAGGTAGTTGGAACGTGGCCTTCCTCTGCCTCTTCTTGCACACACTTTTGCTTTGTAGTTTGTATATCTGTTGCATCCATCCATATGCATTTAGAAAAAGCAGTTATTTTAATATTACAAACAGACACTCCAACTTATTTGTATACATTAAGTATTCATGTCTGTCAGTTTCAACGAAAGATTATCCATTTCACAATACGTTGTCACCATTTCTGAGTGACCTCAATTTAGAATTTATCCCATTGTCTCTCAAGTGTCACTTTATCCATTTATAATACTCCCATAGAACTATTACAGGTAGTGGTAATCTTGCGGTCACGCTCGCATGTCGGGTCACTAATTGCTAATAAGGAAACACGACATGGTTTAGTATGGGAGACAATGGATAAGGAATCCTAAAGTCGTTATACTTAAGGCTCTATCTGACCTGATCGTAGCGTTGCAAGTGACAAGTCACGTCCTCTTGATGAAATTTAAAAGGTAAAAATGTTTAAAAGCTTAGTATCAGAGATACTATAATGTTTCCGCAACCGATACTTGTATTATTAGTAAGCAGAAAAGATTTTCATCTACGTTGACCAATGGCTCTGGCTGTTAAGACTATTTACTCTTGGACTGGAGATGTAAGGACAAGAAGATATTACATCTCTGCCTACTTCTTCAGATACTTATAAGGATATGTCTTGATTAGATCAACAACTGGTAGGTATGTTTTGTTAATCATTAATAAGGAGACAAGAAGAATGAGCTCCGACTATTGGTAAGCGGTTACCACGCCCATAGATGTTTGCAACACTAAAGATATAGTTCGCGTGTTCAAGATAAGATATAAAATGAAAAGTAACTTTATTGTTTAATAACAGTAAACTTTCTTAGATGCAATTCTTGTATATCAACAAGTGATCTACAAAAAATAGCACGAAAGACTTTGAACTGCAATATAAACAAAACAAAGTCGTTTTTACTATGCGCTGTAATTTGGACCACTGTCCTAAAAAGTTGGCCAAAACGTAAACAAACACGACAAAGAGGAAGCACTGCGCAGATGGGACATCAAAGGCAGCAAAACAAACATATCAACCTAACGCACTGACAATTAAGCTGAATTGATGCAACTATGAGGGGTCGACGAACTAACGACTGTTTATTCCTGGGTGTCACAGATTAACGCGATAGATTTTCAGATGCGGCAAGTATTATTTTGATTCTATGGAAGTGTATCCTACATATGAAATAAAGTATTATTCGTGCTATGCAGATTTAGTTTCTGCATATTTTAAATATTACAGCTATAAATATTTTAGTAAAAGAGGAAGAGAAACACCAAATTAAAATATATGAATCGGATCAATTAATGACGTATTACGTTATACGTCAAAGAGATGCGCTAGATGTAAGCAAATTGAAGGAATTCCATCATAGACGCCGACAAGAGCCCAGCTCTTAAAGCAAAGGTGTCTCATGATGTAAAAGCAGGTCAAAAAGATTGCGCTAAACAGATGCAAATGGGAGGAATTCCATCATGGATGCCGACAAGAGCCCAGCTCTTAAAGCAAAGGTGTTTCATGATGTAAAAGCAGGGCAAAAAGATTGCGCTAGACAGAGGCAAATGGAAGGAATTCCATCATGGACGCCGACAAGAGCCCAGCTCTTAAAGCAAAGGTGTTTCATGATGTAAAAGCAGGGCAAAAAGATTGCGCCAGACAGAGACAAATGGAAGTAATTCCATCATGAACGCCGACAAGAGCCTAGCTCTTAAAGCAAAGGTGTTTCATGATGTAAAAGCAGGGCAAAAAGATTGCGCTAGACAGAGGCAAATGGAAGGAATTCCATCATGGACGCCGACAAGAGCCCAGCTCTTAAAGCAAAGGTGTTTCATGATGTAAAAGCAGGGCAAAAAGATTGCGCCAGACAGAGACAAATGGAAGTAATTCCATCATGAACGCCGACAAGAGCCCAGCTCTTAAAGCAAAGGTGTTTCATGATGTAAAAGCAGGGCAAAAAGATTGCGCTAGACAGAGGCAAATGGAAGGAATTCCATCATGAACGCCTAAAAGAGCCCAGCTCTTAAAGCAAATGTGTCTCATGATGTAAAAGCAGGTCAAAAAATTGCGCTAGACAGAGGCAAATGGAAGGAATTCCATCATGGACGCCGACAAGAGCCCAGCTCTTAAAGCAAAGGTGTCTCATGATGTAAAAGCAGGTCAAAAAATTGCGCTAGACAGAGGCAAATGGAAGGAATTCCATCATGGACGCCGACAAGAGCACAGCTCTTAAAGCTATGCCTTATAATGACGTACATATAGGGAGGTCAAAGAGATTGCGCTAGTTGTTCAGGTACTCTAGGTATTAAATTTTTTACAGTTTTTTTAATAGTACATTAATGTACCAGTAGCAGGTCGACCGTCAAAAAACATATTGTTCTACATTACACGGAAACATCGTGATGTAACAGACAATAAGAACAAATTACGTATTTATATATCTGTCATGTTGGCACCTAAAATATATCTCCGGTGTAAGAAAAGAAGATTACACTAGTGAGAAGATGCGAAGAAGATTATACAGAACAAAGCGTATCAAGTTTGAAAAACTCATTATAGACGTACAGTTAGAAATTGGGTATCCTTGTGAGTCTAATTACAGTCTAATTAGATTCAACGCTCTTTCCTTTGAATACTGTGTAAGTGTAGTTGTTTGAACGTACTCGTGTTCAGACTATGACTAATTCTGCCTTGGATTTAGGTCTGCTTATAAATGTCTCATTTAAAGCGACTATACACTAAATATTTTTGTTTAGTTTTAATTTTATTTCATTCTAGCTGTGCCCTGCGGTTACACCCTCGTAATATTATGTTTTATAATCCTTACCAATAATCTATCACTGTGCCAAATTTCATCCAATTCCATTCTTCAAGTAGATTTTGCATTTACATACATATCATCACGCCGAGCCCCTAACGGGGTAGGCAGAGGGTATAGAGCGCCAGTTCTCTCTTGACTTACATACCTCTCACATATATTCACGTTTAAATATTACCTAGTAGGGTTAGAAAGATAGTTGAACGTTAGCTAAATCAAACACAGTACAACAAACGGACATTATCATCACATCAACTGCTAGCTATGCTGATTACAGTATTTGTAATGTATGATGTTGCATGATTAAAAGCAGAGGCCTTATTACCTGTACCTATCACTGTAAGCGTATCATGCAATATTATATGTCTAATCCAACGCATGCCTGTCTTCATCTTTACAATCTCACCCTCGTTCACGCCACTTTTTTTGCGAATCTCTTCACCATCTCTTCATTCTCTCTTCTATTTATCCATTCATGAAATATTTAGACAACATAATAAAACCTAAATCAGGATTGCTTGGTTTTCTCATGAAGCTGCTAAAACCTTTCACCCAGCCGAAAGTAGACTAAGATCTACATTTTAAATAATTCATCATTCAGGAAATTCTCCCACGGTGTATCTGAACGGTACATACTCTTTGTGGATACCCAACAGCTGTGACGAAGGAGTCATAGTTAGAACGCGTGTGCTTTAGATATAATTTGGTTTAATTTACTTCTCTGCTGTCGGTAATTTTATAATGACAGTCGGTGGCATGCTACGTTGGTTTGGACACAGAAAGGATGAGTGAAGAAAGATTGACGAAACAGATATACAAAGCAAATGTGTGTGCAAGAAGAGGCAGAGGAAGGCCACGTTCCAACTACCTGGATCAAATAGATCGGACTCTGAAGGACGGGAACGTTAAGAGTACTCGAAACCGACGAGCATGTATGAAGAGACTGATGAATGTGGACGAAGCGAAAGAGGTATGTAAGTCTAGAGAGAACTGGCGCTCTATACTCTCTGCCTACCCCGTTAGGGACTTGGCGTGATGATATGTATGTATTTATGTACAGTCGGTAGCGGCGTGATTCATGCATTCACTTCTGTTTTTAAATGCCTTTATCGGGTTACTTATATTACATACATACATATCATCACGCCGAGTCCCTAACCGGGTAGACAGAGAGATTAGAGCACCAGTTCTCTTTAGACTTACACACCTCTTTCGCCGCGTACTCATTCATCAGTCTGTTCATACGTACCCGCCGGTTTCGAGTACTCTTGATGTCCCGTGTATTGTAGATGGAGTAGTTGGGTACTAGTAGTAGAACTAGGCCTCTCGTGACTATATGTCACGTTGTCTCGTTGAATATATCTCGCTCAGAGAATTAGCATTGCTATCCGTCTGGCAATGCTGCTAGTCTTCTTGGCACGTTGCCTCGGGATACCGATTTAGGGCAAATTGTTTATATACAGGTAAGTGGTTAGCTCGAAATTGTTTATTGTAAATTCTGCTAACAGTTCATAACTTATTTGCTCAAGTTTATTTTTTAGCCGACTTCAAAAACGGTGGAGGTATCTCAATTCGAATAATTATATTAAGGTGACGGATGGTGAAGCCATCGCCATCTCGCACTGGTTTGAAGATTCTTAAACGAATGCGGGTAAAGAGTCCAGGTTCGAACCTGTACTTTCCACCTCGGCTGACGCATCACGATGTCTCACAATAGTCCCCGAAGGATTAGGCAGAGCTGTGTAGAATCCAAAAACGCACTTTTCACCGGAAACATTTTTTTGATGCTAATTTGACACATGGCGGGCTTATTGCCGTTTCTTAACCACGACTATACATACGTCTTTAAATTTCTTCTCAAACGTATTGTTACTTCTCGTTATTTCACCGTAAAGCTCGTGGTGTGGCAAATCATGTTCAGAAAAACTCATTGGTACAGTAAGCAACGAACTACTAAAGCCACTAGCTGGCTTGACTACTAGGTTCAATGGTGTTCAATTTGGTCCGTTAGCAAAGTACGTGGTCCAGCCATATGCTACAATGTGACGTCATCGCGAGGCGCCTAATGCAATTTGTTGACTCAATGTTTGTGTTATATTAAATGCAAGAATGCTTTAACAATGCACTATCTACAAACTGTTATAGCTCGTTATAGCGTTTGTCGATGAAAGTTGCAATTACTTTTTATTCTTATATCAGCATCGTGGCAATCAAACCGTTTGGCTTGTCGCTGCATCTAGCTCTAGAGATTACTGACACTCTCTGCCTACCCTGTGAATGAACCGGCGTGATGTTCCTATGTATGGTAAAATACGGACCTAATTTAACGCCTTCCCATAAGGGTCGCTGAAGGAGCAGGCAGAGGGGTGTAGTGACCCACACACCCACTTTCATTAGCTATCTGCCTGTGCAAGTCCCATCAAAATCGGTGCAGCCTTTTCAGAAATTAGCTGGAACAGAGAGACAGACAAAAAATTTATAAAATGCTATTTTGGTATATGTACCGTGTATACATCCATATGCATTTAGTAAAAAGCGATTATTTCAATATTTCAAACAGACACTACAATTATATTCATATGTGGAGCGGTCAAATTGAATGCAGGTACAGTGGCGGTACCCAGTTAGTGTTAAAAAGATTTATGTTCTTTGTAATGTCACCTAATAAGGTTAATCTGTTTATATTTAAATTTCAACATGAAGGCAATTCATTATTCATTCATACTCGTACCAATCTCCATGAATACACCCATTGTGCCCTATTTACCGTATGAACGATTTGATTGAATGGAACGAACGTTCGTTATTTAAACATTTATCAAATACTAGCTGTCCCGCCCAGCTTTGCTTGGGTGGAAAAGTATTTTTTTCTGAAACACGATATCAGCGATTCAATTGTGAATCTAAGCAATTCTCGAATACACCTGAAGGGAGAAAAAAAAATTGGCTCGCCGTCTAGGACGAGTTCAGTGACAAGCACTTTGAGAATACATATATATATATATTAAGATACATTTTAATCTTTACCTTTGGGTAAATATGGGTAATATTGTAGGTTTCCTTTTCCGCAGCTGTAACGGTAAAAAAAATCAATGGCTAATCATAAATACCATGGGACAATTCCACACAAATTGCCATAGCCCCAAATTAATCAAACCTTGTGTTATGGTAACTAGACAACGATATGTTTATTTATATAGATAGATATATACATAAATATAAAGGACATCCAAGACTAAGGCACAAATACTCGTGTGCATCATACAACTATCTGCATTCAGCGGGAATCGAACCCGCGACTTAAAGTTCGCAGTCAGGAGCCCTAGCCACCAGTTCAGACGGCTGTCAAGTGATGTTGAAGATGTATGAAGTTGCAGGGTTGCCATGCGATGGATTCGGCTCTTCTACCATAAGCTACATCCTGAATCGGCCTGAACATCTGTACGAGTAAACAAATGTTCGACGCGCGAATGATAGCAGTCGAGTCGCACTCGCTGCAACTTCACACCGATCGCAGACGCTCTTTGTCCAGTGGAACAAAAGGTTGCCTAACGTCAATCATTGCTTTCGATGTTGAGTAACAGATTTCCTCGACACTTCAACAATTTTCTGAATCATCTCGGTGAAAGTTCTATGCTAACCCGGTCGGAAATTGGTTACGTACAAAATGGTATTATACAAATTATTGAGATAATTGCCGGCCGCCGGCTGTGTTGCATACAAGTAGGTAATCGATCCTCCAAAAACATTGAGAGGAAACCGGCATACGTATGTATACAGATAGTGCCATCTACGAAGACGCGGCCCACCAATTTCTAGTCAAGGGGGTCGCGGGATTCGGGGAGTCCCGACCCGACCCGACGCCCTGACTGTATTAATTGTAGTGTGCGTGTGTGCTCATAGGTAATCAGTGTACAGATAATACTCAAACAGTAGTGGAAGTTTGCACACTTACACTATAATCTATGAGGAAGAATAGTGGGGTGCGTCTTCGTGGATGGCACTATCTATCGTCGTACTTAAAAACGAAGATGGACTCGTCATTTGTCGCGTGGCACCTAAAATATGTCTCTGGCGAACTGCCTACCCCTTCGGGGACCCTGATATTTTATAAATAAATGATAAATAGAGCATGTTTCTTAAATGTGGGTCGGTACTGACTTTATTAAAGTTCTTTATTTAAACGGATATTAAAATCATCAGTTTGTCTTAGCGTTCACACCTAAAACGCCGAATGGATTTTGACAATACTTTTCGGTTTATTTATTTATTTATTTTATTAAGGTATACCAACAATATGACATATTTGGACACTGTAATATAAAAATCTAAAATTAAAAACCTTATATGTACATCAATAATAGGCATACACAACACTAATAGTTGTTGTCAATAGTTATAGGGATTACATTATAACATTAAATTCTAACTAGCCTTGATCTCAAAACATTTTAAATTTTAATGGTATAAATGCTATCATAATTTTATTTATATTTTAAATTTAATTATTTGAAGTATGTATTAATTTAAAGAATAAGAAAATTATTGTGTTGGTACGCCCATCAGGGTATATTGTCAATTTATAAAAATTGTGAGCTGTTGCAAAATATTAAATAAATAAATAAATAATAATCTCTTACATAATAAAAACAATAGAAGTAATTGAGTAATATATTTTTTGCTTTGTTTATCTCTCAAAAGTAGCTATGTATGTTCCTAAATAAAGAACTTCATTAGAAGCACAATTCAAAACTGCGTAATCGTACAGTCGAATTTAGTAGCTCCTCTTTTTTTGATGTCGGTTAAAGAAAACACTATTCACATGATATATTTAGAGAAATTTCGATATTTTGTTTCAAAATTGAACTCTATAGGGAAGAAACAGGAACGCTGGAGCGAACTTTAAATTGCGGTTTGGTTTTAAGCTGCCCCAAAATATTCTTATTTTGTTAATGACTAGCTGTGCCCGCGACTTCGTCCGCGTGGAATAGTGACTTTGGGCAATATTTTTTGGATATACATTTTCCTTTCTATATTTTGGATATGTTACGAAAAGCTTACCAGGTCATATTATCGAAAACCACATCTTAATCGGATAAGCCGCTTCTGAGATAAGCGTGCATAAACGCACAAACACACAGACAAAAATTCTAACAATCAGTGTTTTGGGTATATAGCACCCAAAACTCTGCGTTGATAAAGGTCCCATTTATATTTTTTCACATATATCTTCCATGTACAGACAGGGATCCGTAACATTTTTATTATATGTATAGATAGTCCACACGCCCAGTTCTTCACATTCTACACGAATGTGTTTATTTATCACAGATCCCACAGCAGCGCGTTCCCCCAAGCAATAAAATGTTTGCGCCCATGTGCAATGACGACGTTTTTGATCTTAGTGTATCTGCTTTTTATTCCCACGGTAAATTTTTTTATTATTATGTAAGTTTTATTATGGATTTCTGTCGACGAAAATAATACATACATATCATCACGCCGAGTCCTTAACGGGGTAGGCAGAGAGTATAGAGCGCTAGTTCTCTCTAGACTTACATACCTCTTTCGCTTCGTCCACATTAATCAGTCTCTTCATACATGCTCGTCGGTTTCGAGTAGTTACAGGTAGTAGTAATAGGTACTCTTGACGTTCCCGTCCTTGAGCGTCCGATCGATTTGATCTAGGAAGTTGGAACGTGACCTTCTTGCACACACTTTCGCTTCGTATATCTGTTTCGTCAATCTTACTTCACTCATCCTTTCTATATGTCCAACCAAACCTACGTAACATGCCTTTCTTTAACTTTGCAATCACGCCCTCATTCTCGCCATTTGATTGGCGAATTTCTTCAAATAAAACAATAACAAATAAAATAAATATGGTTGAGAACTATCGCATTATTAATATTAGTAGGGGATAGGTAGGATACAAAATATAAATTTACCACACGATGTACAAACAATGTTAGCACAGTGCTCTTCTCAGATACGTGGCTATGAGATGAGATGACTCAGTGTTTGAAACATGCGGCTATCTAATCTTACCTATGAGATACGCCCGTTAATGATATTACATTGGTACACATGCAACATATTGCCCTTAATATTTGTTGACACAGAGCAATGCTGAACGAGCGCTTCGAGTAGCTGCCTGCAACAGAAATATTGTAAGTTCGAATCTCAACTGTACCAAATGAGTTTTTCTGAACTTAAGTCCTACAGAGATTAGTCACACCTCGAGCTTTACGGTGAAGGAAACATCGATTGATTTCATTGGTAAATATTTTTGCTGGACATTTTACTGTAATCTTATCCTATGTGTTCATACAGCTAATAATCTATCTCTGTGCCAAATTTCATCCAATTCCGTTCAGTAATTTTTCCGTTAAACTGAACAAAGGTTCTCATAAAGCTGTGAACATTAGTAGGATGGTTCAATTCGGAAGCCGTGGGATGATATTTCCAGGTCATAAATTTCATTCCTGTCTTCCGTTTCCGCATCCACTGAGCTGCAAACAGGTCAAACGCTCAATTATGTTATTTGAAGCTCGGCGACCGACATTTCGCAGAATAGCGAATTTATGTATCTTCACGCCTCCCCACAAGGGTCCCCGAAGGGGGCAAGCTGAAGTGTGCTATGCCTACGCAGCCAATTTTCCAGAGTTATATATTAGATGTCAACGTCTTCGCCGTTTTTCAAGCATGACCATACATACGCCCTTGAATTCCATCTCATACGTATGCAGGTTTCCTCTCGATGTTTTCCTTAACCGTATAGCTCGTGGTCTAGTATCTAATCACTGTACGTAAAATGAGAAAAACTCATTATCGATATTCGAACTTGTTATATTTATATTGCAAGCGACTACTCTCTGCCTAGCCCTCTGAGAGCCTATACAAATAATAAAAGCATATTAGTTACTCGCCATCTGTCACGTTAGCACCTAAAAATATCTGCAGCGAAATATGCTGTAACGACTCTGTCTACTCATTCGTGGACTTTTGTGGGAAAGCAAGAGAACTCATTGGAATAGACCGCCGAGGCTCGTACCTGCAATGTTAAACCACTCGGCCTTCATGGCTCTCGGGAATCGACTGTATTGACTGATAAATCCCATAATATCACGTCTCGGTGCTCTGTTACAACCGGTTCGTAATAAAATATGTCTTGTCTAAGCTGAGCTAACGGCGATAGCGTGCCCTATATGATAACACTAGTGATCGGATTACAATTGCTTATAGCATCACAAACCGGCAACCATGTATGAATACATTGATGAACGATGATGAAAAGAGTTTCGAACCTCTCGCCATCGACGGGGAATTCATCCCCATACCTTGGAACCACAAAGATCTCGCAGTGCGCGGTTCCGAATGAGTTGCCTTCCGCGAACGCTCAGGCTGTGGATGAGCTCCCCGTTGAGGTTTTCCCTGGAGAGTACAGCATGGAGTTCTTCAAGAAGGATGTGAAAAGATTCCTGCAGGGGCGGCAGCGCGGGAGTGATACCCCTGGTGCTGCAAGCGGGAAACCTGGTAGAAATATAGTAGCTGTGCCCGCGACTTCGTCCGTAGGGAATTTAACAAAAAAGTTATTGTTAAGTTTCTTAATCGCTGTGCGACAAAACTCCTTTAATAAATAGAAAAAAAAAAGTTTCTTAAATAAAAATAGCCTAAGTTACTCCTTTTTACATCAGCTACCTGCCAGTGAAAGTTCCGTCAGAATCGGTTAGCTGTTTCAGAGATAATGCGGAACAAACAGACTGATAAAAAATAAAAATAAAATTTTTGGTATTTGTACCGTTGTATTTAGTAAAAAGGGGTTATATTAATATTACAAACCGACAATTTAATATTTCGATTTTAATTATTTCTATTGATTCAAAACATATACAGAAAATTAAATAAAAATTTTCTGGACTTTTCTTCTTCTCTGAAATACTCGACAAAGAAATTTTTTCACATCCATAGTCAAGACGAATTAAATGAAAACAATATTTTTGTGACTCCTGTAGATAAAACCCGCAATGGGAAACACATGGGTTGTCTCTATTCCTGTAGTGCACTGCAACAACCTTTTTGAAACCTTACACAGCAAAATGCACCTTACCTCTCACCGTATAAAGTACAAAAGAACTGCAAAGATAAATCATACAATTGTCAGTCGTAAAATGTTCTGTCTGTTGAATAGAACTGTACAATTACCGACCTTATTTCTTTAGTCATAAAGTTGATGAAATATACGATGTCCGTGTCTTTTCCTTTTGGGTGACAGATGAGACGCAGGAATAGGCCTGGAATTTGTCACATTTGAAACAACTAGTTTGTGCTCGCTACTTCGTCTGCGTATATATATAAGAGATCCCATTTGTGAACTCACTCATCAGTAAATCTCAGAAAAATGTGTTTTTGCAAACACAATACAAAACTCAGTGTTTAAGTGCACTTTCATATTTATTTAGAAAGAGTTGTTATTTTGATAATACAAACAGATCCTTACATTTTTTCTAGGCTAATATTATAAAGAAGCAAGATTTTATTTGTTTGTTTGTTACGATTTAACTCTAAAACTACACGACCGATTTAAACAATTTCTCACCATTATAGATAGTGCCATTCACGAAGACGCGCCCCACCAATATGTAGTCGAGGGTGTCGCGGAATGCGGGGAGTATGACCCGAGTCTATTAATTGTAGTGTGCGTGTGCACTCATAAGTAATCAGTGTGTACCGACAATACTCACACATTAGGGATATATGGGCATAACGGGTTTCCCGTTCGAATTTTTAGCTGCCCGACTGGGGCAGGACCTCCACCTTATAGAAATCCGTAGCCAAATAACACAATTTATTGTGTTGTGTTCCTACGCGGTGAATAAGGTTTCCAGTAATGAGCTCCTTGGGAGGGGGGAGGATTGTTATATTGTGTTGGCAGCAGAGGGATTAGTCCCATTGTGCGGCCAACACAGTATAACTCTCCGAACACAGAGTGGCAACGCGCAAGTGATACTTCGGTATTGTAAGCGTAAATAGGCTGCGGTAACCGTTTTCCATCAGGTTGGCCCGTATGCTTGTTTGCTACTCTAGTTGTATAAAAAAAAAATTAGGGGAAGGTTGCACACTTACACTATAAACTATAAGGAAGAATAGTGGGGCGCGGCACTATCTATAGTCAGGTACATCTTTACCGCGTAACATACTCTATAATAGGAAAGATATGTTTTTTCGTTTGTTGGAAAAAACTCAATGAAATAAAATAGTACATAGTTGAAACTGCTTGGCACAGCGCTTATTTGTAAAGATTCACGCTAATAAAAGAAGAGTGCGGCCAAATGTCGCAAGTTGCAATAGGTCTTTGAGTAATAGTGATGTTGTAAGCTTTGGTAAATGGCAAAACTAATTAGGTCACAAGTTTATTAGTTAAACGGTCGAAGGAGCACGCCTATTGGAACTGTCCATCTTAGTAACACTCAAGCATAGTATATTGTGCAACCTGCGATGACGAGCACCAACAATTATGCCTATATAAATAGTGATTATAGCCATTTAATTTAGTTTCATATAAATAAAGCTGATGAAGATTATGAGCCGTGGTGGCCGAGTGGTTCGAGTAGTTGCCTGCGACACAAAGATCGCAGTTCGAAATCACAACTGTACCAATGTGTTTTTCTGAACTTAAGTACAGTGATTAGTTAGTCACACCACGAGCTTTGCGGTGAAGGAAAACATCGAGAGGAAACCTGCATACGTCTGAGAAGAAATTCAAAGGCGTATGTATACCTAGTTGTGCTTGAGTAACGGCGATGGACTCGCCATCTGTCCCTGACGGAAAGTGGGTGTGTGGGTACTACCTATACACCTCTGCCTACCCCTTCGGGGACCTGGCTTGTATGAAGAGGCTGACGAATGTGGACGAAGCGAAAGAGGTATGCAAGTCTAGAGAGAACTGGCGCTCTACCCTCTCTGTTACACCGTTAGGGACTCGACGTGATAATATGTATGTTTATGAAGAAATTAATATCCTAGATCAAATTGATAGGAAGCTCAAGGACGGGAACGTCAAGAGTACTCGAACCCAACGAGCATGTATGAAGAGACTGATGAATTTGGACGAAGCGAAAGAGGTATGTAAGTCTAGAGAAAACTGGCGCTCTATTCTCTCCGCCTGCCTCGTTAGGGGCTCGACGTGGTATGTTCAAATGAATATCCTCACACACTTTCTAATTTATAATTTCAGTAGGATCAGACCGCTTTTTCCCAAGAATAGCACCTAGTTATATTACCCTAATTAAAATACCACATCTACTGGGAATTAACCCCAAATGAATACCACACTGAGACTGAGACCACACACGAGTGGAAAGGAAGCTGCGTCTATTTCAGTCGCACGCTGCGCTCTCTTTGCTCGGCGAGTTTATTGGGCGTTTATTAGCACTGCTGGTTATATTTATTTCGGTCCGGCTCTAGAATTATCAAAGGTGGGCAATGGTGAAATAGCACCCACATCTCAACGAGGGCTTTTTTAGGCGGCAACGTGCAATATGTCGAGTTTGGCATTGTTATTCATATACTCCTTTATAATAATAATAATAATAATATAATATAATAAAAATATAATATAATAAATACCTGGGACAATTCCACACAAATTGACCTAGTCCCAAATTAAGCAAAGCTTGTGTTATGGTAACTAGACAGCGATATATTTAATTATATAGATAGATATATACTTAAATACATACATATGAAGAGATAAGACGGACATTTAATAAAATTTCATGCCGTCGCTACCTATAAATTGTAGTGGCACTCACCGTGTACCTATCTACCATGTAAATTGATAATTGTATAAGTGTTAACTATGTTAAAAAAATACCGTAGTTCCATATAAAATTAACTGTAACGTTAGTTATTGAAGAAACCCCGTAAAACCATGATTCAGGGTGGTATCTTTGGAGCTATTTGTTTCATTACTTACTTACTTATAGAACTTTTAGAACAACTGTTCTATTTTCCCAGAAAGCTTTTAAATATGTAGTAATGGTAAGCGGTTACCGAATCCTATTGGCGCAAGGAATTCACGTCATATCTTGATCGGACAGATGTTGGCCGCTGTGCTAGTAGTCAAACGAACGAACTGATTCAGCTCCTGCCAGCACAGCCATTCCATGTAACTGAAAACCTTACACACCAATCCACCCAGTGCCGCCATCTGTTATCAAAGAGTGTATTTAGTAAACATATATGTATGTCGTATGTTCCAGGGTGGCAACCAACACCCCTCACCTGGTCAGCCTGGGGACCGGCCGGCTGAGCACTGCGGTCACACTACATCCACTGAAACAAGGTCCGTTGTCTTATTTCACTCACTCACGTGGAGGGA